>OX596005.2:14026832-14288176 GCA_951394115.2 Drosophila phalerata
AAGCAATGCTTGGCCATTACCAAGAAACTGGCAATCAACTCCAAAAATGGATGCAACAATGTTTATGCAACTTGCAACTTGCGGCACGCATTGTGCGTAATGTTTATGCTACAATAACTATAAATTGTCGACAAAAACGTTTCAAACTGTGCGACTTGGGGCACAAAGTTCTTGCCTTTGCAGTTGCCCCAATTACAAAGTGTTGCCAACCACAGAAAATGTGCAGAGATTCTGTTGGGAATATCATGATTCATATGCCTTATAGCTTCTATTAATCTATTATACAGCCAAATTTCCCATATCTACCTTTTACAAAAGCTCCTATTACCACTATTCACCATTATAGGCCCATATTTGCACATAACTTCTATAAATGCTCCTATTACCACTATTTATTCCCTAAATCTTCCTTATACTTCTATATTCACCATTATAGGCCCATATTTGCACATAACTTCTATAAATGCTCCTATTACCACTATATATTCTTCATATCATTTATTCAAATATATGAATTTAACACAGAAATCTTTAAAAATTAAGAATACTTTATTCTTATGTGTCTCTTTTGTTCTATAATTTTAAGCATTAAGTTTTCAGCTTGAATTTTAGCTTTCTCTTTTATTCATTTTTATATCCTTACTTACTTTTTTAACCCCTTCTTTATATATGAAGTGTTCTTAAGAACCGAAGCGAATAATCATTACATTTGGTGGGTTAAATGTAAACAAAACGTTAACATGTCCGCACCCACAGTCATGTTTCATGTTTCATTTGCCTTGGCGCCAGCTGCACGTGAATCTGAATGTGAAGATGGAGCTTAAATCATTTCTATTGTGTGGCAACAAATCATTTTAATTTACGCCGATTGAGATTTATTTCAACAATCTGTCAGTCAGAGTGCTGGTCAGTCAGTCAGTTGGTCAATGACAACATGATGATGAAGATAACGATGATGTTGTTGCCGTAAGCATATGAATTGCACTTAATAATATTCAGTTTATTTACATTTAATGCATTTCCTATATACAAGCTGACACAGCTGTCAACTTGTGCATAAAAAAAGATCATTATAATTTGATTAATGTCGCTGATTTGAATGGAAAGTGCGACTTATAAAAAGGCAAAGAATCTGCTTTATTCTCGATTGACAAAACAATAAACAAAAGACAAAGAATCTTTAGTAGATGCAATAGATCGTGATCATAAATGGAATGTTGCATTAGCTTTCACAGTTGGTAGAACCAGTCTAAGACCAGACAACGCCCATACATCTTGTTGTAGCCTTAAATGTTAACGCCAAGTTTCAGTTATGGCAAAGTTTTTATAAACTTGTTGACCTTTTGGGGGTCCCACTCCACTTGGCTCACAAGTCAACAGCTTTAATTGTTGTTCTTGCAGTTTTATGACTATTTGAAATAGTTTAGGTTTACGACTTAATGTGATGATTAACCACAGTCCACCGACACAAGCTAGAAAGCTGACAGTTGTTGTTGGTGTTGGGGCTTATCAGTTATCAGTTGAAAAAACCAATACCTTTGCAGGTTGTTGCTTTTACTTTATGACCCCCCGACCAGATAATAAAGTAGACAATTAATGCCAAAGTAAACAGCACATAGATAGAATAGGGGAAGGAGAGGATGAAGATAGTATGGATGGCCGGATCACATTGCACGGAGTTCAAGAGACATTGGCAAACAGTCAACGCCATTGACAGTAGGCAATTTCCAGGGACCAGCTAAATTCAGCAGTTGTCTTGCCTTAAGCTGAATGATAAACAGCAATGAGTTGTCGAGATTTGAGTGACCATACTCAGATATACCTGAAATCTACCTGTGAGGAGATTCAACTTGACAAACACTTCATTGAAATCAACCGCAGCGGGTGTGAAATTTCACGGATTAAGTGATTCAGATCTACCTGTTCCGCAGGATACAAACTCATAAAGATGTCCTCGAACCCAAACGCAATGGGCGGTCCCAAGTACTTGGCCAAAGCGGTAGTTACCAAGCACTTGCCAAAAAAATAGGAAAAACCCATTGTGCAAAGTGTTAGGTTAAGGATCTTTAATGCCGACACTTACTTGCGTTGTCCTTGCTGTCAAAAAAGTTTACTACATTTGCATCAGGCTTAAATGTAATGCAAGTCCTTGTCAGTGAAGTGTCCGCCTCTCCGTTCATCCTCCCTCCCGCTGCTCTCCACTCGAGTCGCCTGGCTGTAAATTTTGCATTGTCTGTTCTATTAGTTTTGCAGAGATTGGCCCACCCGCTGGGCCTTTGTTTGTGTATGTGTGTGTTTGTGTGTGTTGAGGCAGGTGCAACCTCGAGTCATGATCTTTATCTAGCCCTGATGCATGCCTTCATGATTTTGCACAATGCCATTAATATTCATTCCGCCTGAAATAACACAGATGCAGCAATTCATAACAAAACTATGGGATTCTAGCAACTTTTTGTTGTTTGTTATTTTCCATCTATAGATTGTGCGTACAACTGGAAAATGTTAACAAACTGTCGGACAATTGTTTAGGGGATGAGATTTAATGAGATTTTGCAGGTATTTAATTGCAGGTAACAGGAAATTGTCGTGGGATTGCAATTCTTTGAAGTATCCCATTGACCGACAGATTAGGTATGAACTATTTGCTGGGAATAAACCACAATAATTATTCTGAATGTACATTTTAATGAAAAATCGAATGATAATAGTTATACATACAACAATGGGATCAAACATTTTGTGGTACTAATGACATTTTAACTGAAAATACTAATTGCTAATCATTATGATATAAAGCCAAATTATAAAAAAAAAGAAAAAAAAAATATAAAATTTAAGGCTTTTGCTAATGGTAATATTGATGCTAATGTATTTATTAATGACATTGAATATTGTAATGCTAATACAAATTACAATGGTAACAATATTCACATTTCATGCAAAATTATTTATTTATGATCAAAACGTCCAAAATTACAACAAAATTTGTAACTGCACCCCCTGCCTCACTCAGGACTTAGATAGTGGGGGTGTCGGCACAGTGCCGTACATAAAAATAAGGTCATGGCTGTAATATGCGTTGCATGCGATTCATTTAAATGACAGACGGTACCGTGTAACGGTGCAAATGGGCGAACGCCACGGAGGCGCCTGTCAACAAGTACGCGTATTGATTTATACAAATTGTTGCATCAACAAAAAACAAGAGATACATAAAGAAAGAAAGACAGACAGACAGAAAGAGAGAGAGATAGAGAATGAGAGTATTATTTATGCATAACAGCAAAAGGCAGCCGACTCATCGGGGCAATTAATTTGGTCCAAGTGGCTGGGGAAACAACAGGAAAAAACAAACCAACAAAACCCAAGAAAAGTGCAACAGAAATAAAGCAGCCGCCTTCGAGTTGCAACTTGCCACCGAACTAAAAATGTATTTATAGCAACGTCTAATTGAAGCCAAATGCAAAAGGGCCCAGTCTGGGCAGGGTCTCGGTACAAACACTCATTGTACATGCCCCACAAATAAACAAAGTGCCTCGAAAAGAGAGGGGATCCCAAGTGGCCCCGTGGTCCACTCAGAAAAACAAAAAATTGTCGGAAAAGTATTAAAGTTAATTTCATTATAAATAAAAATTTTATTTTGCAAAGCAACAAATTAAATATGGTTCGTCTTCTCTGTTATAAATATAAGATAAGAATTTTTAGATTAACTATGTTATTTCTCTGAGTGTATTGAAACCGCCTGGGACACACTTGGAAACAAAGCGCTGTCTGTACTGTTGCTCGCTCCATTGGAAGCTGCACTCCAAAAAAGTAAACATCAGATTTTGCACGACACAACATCGTGTGGCACAGACCCCGTATATGAGGAATAAAAGAAGGAGGCATGTAACATGATTTTTATTGTAAGCCATTGCCACGCCCTAGGATACAAAGGCGCGACGTTTTATGTTGCATCGATTGCGTTTAATGCGCCTCTAATGAGGCAATCTAATAAAGTTGAAGGTCGGATTTGACAGGTGCCCAACCCTGTTTCCATATTCATCCAGGCATCCCTTTGACTGGAGAAATTGGACCACACGTGAAACCTTTCTGTTGATCTTGATCATTATAATATGGGTTGAATGAGTTTAAGAAAGAAAATTGAAAGTCAAAAGATATCTGACAAAACCCCATCTTTTAGATCTCCAATCAAATTTGATACCTGAACGCCGGCTTTTGTTTTTGTTTACAAAGCAGTCGAGAAGATGAAGAAAGAGATGGAGGATGAGGATGAGAGAGTCCGTCGGCCACACAGAATCGCTGAGCCATTTCATTCCTTCATTTGCCGAGTGCATTTCAGTTAAATGCCGGAAATCTGAGCGCCTCCAAAAGTCCACAACTGTTAGAGGCTCAAGTGCTTTTCACGCCACCAACGAGTCGTGTCAAACAAAGCGGCTTTGTGGCACAGTCTGGAGCTGCAGCTAAGACCCAGACACAACCTCAAATACATCCCCAACCTTATAGCCATATAGATATAGCTATAGCCCACGAATCCATGCGACGTGACGTCCTTTCATGGCTGCGGGCGCTCTCAAGTTACAATTTGATTTCTGATTCTGTTACTTGGTTGTCGTGTTGCCAGTTCTCTTTTCTCGTTGTTTTTGTTGCTGCTGTTATACTTGCATCGTGCCCCATGTTATTTATACATACAAGCAAACATCGAGTAGCTTATAAATAATTCAGACAGCGCCCCTTAATGGCCAGAAGCGATAGACTGCAGCCCCTGCAGTTTGAACTTTGACAGTCCTCAATCAATATCAATCAAATTCACCATCTTTGTATGTGATGTGTGTGCTGTACCCATGCATATGTGTGTGTGTGTGCCACTCTCTCCCCTTTTTAATTGCATTTTCACCTGTGCAGCTTGATTAATTCAATCAAATTTACCTCAACTCAAACGTGCAAATCATGCAAAATGTTGTTAAAGTCACTATTAATAAGAAACCAACGCAACTTAAACACCTTAAAAACCACCAACACAACTTACACCACATGAGAAGCTGCCACTTGACTATTGTGGTACTTGCAGCTTGCGTTTAACCCAAATTTGAGTTGTTGTTTGTGGCTGATGAGCAGACAAGTTGGCATTGCGTGGCATGTTGCAGTTGTGCCACAAGTGGTTGCATCTTCAAGATTTCCAACTGAATATTCAGGTGAAAAGCAATTTGTGCCTCACTCATGTGCAATTTGTTGTCGTTAATCCGTAAAGCGTGCAACGCGATCTATTTAATTAGATTATAATCATATGATTTGGCTTTAACTTGCAATACTATAGAAAATGGATTTCTGTTGCATTTTGCAGATAATTTCCTTGGATAAAAATATTATTTCAACTTCATATAAAATCCGTTCACAAGTGTTTACTACAGGCTACTGGACACTGAAATAATTTCACATATTTTTACTTTCTATTTAATTAAATAAATTTATTTACTTCTATGATCCACAAACAATTATTTTAAAAGGCAAGTTCCAGCAAAGCTACTCAATATTTGATCCAATAAAATGCTAAGGAATAAACTCTCATAATTGTAATTGCAATTTATTTGTTTTATTTTTAAGTATTTATTGTTATAGCCCACAAACAGTTCCTTCAAATTGAAGAGCTTCTCCTGTTATGTGCAGTCAGAGAAAATAATTGAATTGAATTGTGATGTGATGTGCTTGAATGTGATACGTTGATGTGTGCGTGACTTTCCTTATTTGATTTTCCGTTGGCGGGGGGTTTGTTATTCATTAAAATTTTCATTTTTATTGCGTTTCGTTTGCCCAAAACAATTGAATTTCTTTTTTGTTTGTATGTATTACTCAATTATGCGCAGGCAGAAAAAGTTGAAGAACTTCAAACTGAGTTTGTAGGTAAATATTCATATACACACAAAGTAATTGTGGAAAATAAATGAAAAGTTTCCTGTTGCCTTCTTCTCGTGATCTTTGTCTCCTTCTCCTTCCCCATCTTCGCCTTTGCCTTCGTCTTTGTCTTGTTTATCAATTAGGCACACATTCGATTTGAAAAACGCGTAGACTTATTCAAGAAATGCATTTGAAATGCATTTGCCATCTTCGTGGATCGTTTGCCCTTTTATAAAGGCAGTTCCCTAGCTCCCTTTATTCTTCTCGTACTCCCCTCTATCCTGCTAACACTCACGCCTTAGGGAGCTGCCACTAATCTGTTTATGGAGTCAGCCAGCTTTTTGTATAATATTTATGCCCTGATTCCAAGTTTCTATTAATATTTTGATGCACTGCAGCCGTTGAAACTTTACAGTGAAGTGTTACAAATTTTATGAGTCTGCCTCCTGCCGCTGCAGATTCTTCAAAAGCAATCCAAATGAGGCATTTTTAATTGGGTTTAACATTTTTTCGTTGGCATCATAATTTTTCCAACATTTCAGCATTAATATTAAATGCCTTTAGCCATTATTGGAAAATGCACAGATGTCCCCTCGTATCCCCCTTTACGCCACTTGATGGCCTAACATTTTTCATCATTCAAATGGAATATTTCAAATTGAAAATCATATATTGAGTTCCCATTCGTAACCATTTATAATAACTAGAGAGTATAAATTTAGGAATAAATGTGAATATGGGCTCAGTTTCTCAATTGGCCAACCCATCAGACTTCAAGTATCTCAGTATTTTTAAATGTCATTGCAGTATTATATATTCGTTTTTTATGACATCGCAAGTTATAAATATAAATTTTGATGCCGCTGTTGATTGTTATACGAGTTCAATAGCGACAGAGGGTGAAAGAGACTGAGGGGGACATCTCTCGATCTCAAGCGGAGGGTTGACAAGTGCCAAGTGATAGCTGGCGTTTTTTTTTGGGATTTGCATGAAAAATCAATTGAAATTCAGTTAGTAGTCTGCGGGCTGTGTGATAATAAAATTCAGATGCTAGAGACAGTAACCCCCATGAAGAGGCGCACAAACAAACCCGACTGCATATCCAAACAAACACAGTAAACACGCTGCACTGTTGGTACAAATAACCATAGAAGCATAGCAAATCCTTTGCAACATCATCAGCATCATGGGCATCATCATCCTCATCATCGACTTCAAAGGGCGCGATGACATGAGTTCGTCAAACATCAAAAAACGACGTCTGTTTTTCCAATTTCATTTTATTTTTAGACCTTCAATCCCATCAGCCTTAATGGAGGCGATGATGGACGCGCGCCTAGACAACGCTTAGTCCCAGTCCCAGACTCAGACCCAGTTCCACAGTCAGTTCCCTGCTCTGACCCTGAGCCCTAATACACCATATGTTTTTGCCTCGAGCTCAGCTCGAATCGTCTCGTGTGATAATATCCCGCTGTCTGGCCAACATATATCTTCTCGTGTGTGTGTGTGTGTGTTTGTTGTTGTGTTCTAGTTTTAATGATTTTCCACTACAAAAGGTCCTTATAACGCCTCCTGGCGCCGTTTGCCTTCTCAGCTGGTTTTATGACTTCTTGTATGTCGTTTCCAATTTTATCCCTTATAAATATTTATATATGTCTATTGATAGATATCACTATGTGTGCATAACTCAGCGGTTATCACAGTCGCTTATCAATTGATAAACATTTTTGCAGCTATTTTTAAGCCATTTTATGGGCTTTATCAATCGCGCAACACAAAAACTGTTCACAAATAGAAACTATTATGGAATGCAAATCCCATAGAACTATTGGAAAATTTAAATATCACATAAGATGTGATTCGAATCTTTGAATCCTCTAACTACAGTTTTATTATTTATTAATTGACTTCAAAACAGCTCATTAGTCGTCAAAACTATCAATCATTCCTGTTTTCATTTGGGTTAATTGCTTTTCTGTAATAGTTTCACACCCATGGTAAAGATATTTCCCGAGTAACTTATGGTTCGAGATGTCCTAAGGGCATTTGCATTAGTCTGCAAGTCATTAGCGCTGCTTTAAGACGTTGAGACATTGATTAGTCACTTCAGATACATTATACTTCCCCTATTCAGACATATCCACACATCGGTACATGCGTTTTATAACAATCTCATTTATTGCTTTCGAAAGTACATTTTTAAACAACATTTCAGTGTAGGCAAAATTTAAACAAATGTTAAGTCTCTAAACAAATTATCAAATAAAACGAACATGCCACAGAAAGCATTTATAATTAAATTCCTTATAGAAGTATTTATTATATATGCGTTGAAAACAGATGTTAAAATAGCTTCAAAATGATTAAATATTTTGGCAACATATCAATTCAACCATATCTATTTAACCGAGCGCACTTTGAGTACTTTTTTTATATATTGCTTTTAATTCAGCAACAGGAACCTTGATTAATTATTTAATATTTAATTCAAAATCTCACTTGAAGCTCATGTCATTGATATTTCTTAAAGCTTTTGAAGAACTTTAACACAATGAAAATTGATTAGGTTTTGGGATTCTTTTTCAGCGAGTCTTAAATCTGGTATCGTTAATTGCGAATCAGTGGCTTGCAATGACAAAGACATGAGCCAAAAAAAGAGGAGGGAAATCTGCACAGAAGAAAGAAGAATCCAACTTGTCATCTCTTCAACGTTGTGCGTTAAACGCTCCGAGTTATAAAAATAAAATATAATAAAAAGACTCGTTCTTTTTTGCTTTTTTGAGGCGTCGTGTTAAACAAAAAAGCCCTGACGCGTGTGACACTTGGAAAGCGTCTTGACTTTTGGATGGAGATGAAGAAGAATATTCAGATGGAGGTGGAGGTGGAAGAGATGAAGATGATGATGATGCGACAACGTCTACAGTGGTCTTCTTGTGGTGGTGCCAGACTTAGCAGACGCTAAAATTGAAAGATGTTTTTTCTTTGGGGGCCCCCAAATCGTATGCCGAGGTTTATTGTTTTCTTGATTCGTGGCTGGCCATATGAGTGCCTCTTAGATTATAACTGTGTGTGTGTGCCTGTGTGTGTGTGTGTGTATGTGAGCCCACGCATGTGCGAAATGTTTCAAAATGTATCTGCAAGATACAAGCTACAAGATACACAACGAACTGATGCTGCTGCATGTCAGACATCTGCGCTGTTGGTCCGCATTAATTAGACGTGTTTTACGTTACAAAGCAACGTTGGCAGTTCCAAGAACATTATTATACTTATATACACACATATATAATATATATCGTATACGATATAGGTCCAAATCTGTAGCACATACTTAATTTATGAACTTGCTAATTTTAGCATTGCCCATGGCCATGCATCGCTCATTAGAGGCTGACAGACTGACGGACTGACGGACTGTGTGTTACCAGTCGAGTATATGTACTTGTATACTCGATATTTACAAATGTTTTATTGTTTATTGTGCTTTTGTTATCAGTCATCAGTCGAGCGCACACAACATTTAATAATTATCAGACTAAAGCTGATTCTTTGCCTTAATTATGGGCTCAAGTTGTCAACCATCATGGAACTTAAGCCCATTAGAGACACCTTTCAGTCAGGGCCAAAGTTTCACTCACAACGGATTTGTCTTTGTCATGCTGTCTGCTTAATTTTTGGGTGTGTTCCCTTTCCCCAGCATCTATCTATACACATATGTGTAATCACCGATACATTTGTATCTATGACCAATTCTTGTCGTACATTTACAGCTACAGCAGAGCGTTTAACACTTTCGCATATTCATACTTTTCTTTTCTATTTGCAGCACACATCGGTGACTATTTTCCTGCCCTTAATGAGTTTTCAACACACACTGTGATACGCCCCCTAGTGCAACATGGTCGCACTAAGCGCGCTCTGCATAGCACCCTGGATGCAACGGTGAGTAGTGGTACTACGAATTGGAATTGCTGTGAAATTCATTTGTGCATCATCTGGGTCAAGTTGAGAAATACTCATGGGCCTTCCAAACTCTAACAAATGTTAAGCGAAAGTTAAACAAGCAGAAGATGCACAACGACTAGCATGACAAGAAGTATAAAGAAAGACAAAGTGATGAGTGAAACATAAGAAAGATAAGTAGCGAAGTATGAAGCAAATTAAAATATAAATACTAGGAAAATGTTCAACAATAAGCAAATCGAGTATCAAAGTGAGAATCAAAGTCAAAAGCTAGAAACAAAAACCGTAAGTATATTTTAAAACCAATCGAGCAGCGTAAAGAAAAAATAATCAAAGGGAAAGAGAAGAAAAAAACCAAGCACACAGCAAAACGAGAAGCAATGTGAGAGAAAATATTAGTTGTAACGGGAGTTGTATCGAGAAGTTAAAGAATAATCAATTCAAGAAAATGGTAAGCAAAGCTAGTAGGATTGGGGCTAACTTAAAGCATCTTCTTTGTATAGTCTTAAGTCTGAATCCAAGAACTGAAGTAACATTTGCGTGTCGACTGATACGAGTTATTAACTAAGCGCTAATTTAGATTCCCTAATATAAATGCCGGCTACAAAGCCAGAGGTTTATTTAACATCGAAAGGAATTTAAGGAATTTATGGGGCAATTGGGTGTGCCACATCGTGGAATCATGGTATGAACGGACACATGCGCTAAATCCCTTATAATTAGTTACAACGCACCGCAGGGCAACATGTTATTTGGGGTCAAAGGCAGGAAAAAGGCGTGCAATATTACACATTCGCACCTAGATAATTTGCGTGTGTGCTCCATAAGTCACCACTGCGTGTGTGAATGAAATTAAGCTGGGTATCTCTTTAATAAATTCAATTTTGGTATCTGTTGATATTTCAGGATGGTCTACATGCGCCGCAGTTAACACTGAGCTACATGCACCAAGGACAACGCATCCAAATCGAACTGCAACGCAACGATCGCCTCCTGCCCGACGCCCACTTCCTGCGCTATCAGAATGCCAGCAACCAGGAAGATGGCGCCTCCGGCTACGTCGTGCGCAATTTCACCAAGACTGACATTGATTTATGCCATTATCAGGTAAGTCTCTCAATCTCCCTCTCTCTTTCTGTGTGTTGATGTACTACGTTGTACGTAACTCTCCAGGGACATATACGTGGCAAACAGGACTCAAGTGTGGCGCTCTCCACCTGCGGTGGCAGCCTCAATGGCGTCGTCTTCGATGGCCAGCACACGTACTTCATTCACCCGCACATCGATGGCAACGGACGACTGCAGGATGACCATTATCTGCTCAGGTGAGTTACGACAGATGTGGCCATCTAACATATTTCTTAAATGAATTCAAGTAACATTTTAATGTAGAATTTCTATTTCAAATGATTTATCTAGTTCCTATCCAACCTCATCTGCTGAGTTCGTCCGTCTGTAAACACAGTTAGATTATGTTTATCAGCTAACAGTCTATTGTTAACAAACAGACCTTGTAATATGTTAACATGGGTTTTTTATGATAGTTGTCTAACATTATTTTACTTCTACTTTCCAACGATGGAAGATGGAAGCAGTCTTTATCCTATATTATCAGTTCATCATCAACTGTTTAGCCTCCTCTCAAGTGGTCATCTCCTAACACTTATCTAATCAAACAAATGTTAATCATTGTTTTTTCCTGTCAGGAGCTACGTTTACCTGGCCCAATAATGTTTGCCTTATTTGTTGACTATAAATATTTGCTTTATGGCCCTGCCCACTTCCCCATTCCACTTGATTAGTCGTTTATATGACAACTCGTACTTCCGTTATTAATTTTCGGCAACGGAAATATCAAATTACGTTTCGTTTTGAATTTTGCAGGCACGTCGACATGTTGCAACAGAATGCTACCTGTGGCTACGACAGTCGCAAGGATAACTACTATCCACACCAAGATGACGAAAGCTGGCAACGGGAGATGGAGCAGGAAGGAGAACCTTCTTTGCCCCAACGATTGGATGGCGGAGAATTCCATCGAATGTTGAGACGCAAGCGTAGAAATGCGGATGAAAGTCAACTGATACGAGGACCGTACAATGCCAACAAGTATTCCAGCTACGTGGAACTGGTCATTGTGGTGGACAACAAGTTGTACAACCATTTCGGGGAGAATGCCAAGCGAGTGCATCAGCATTGCAAAGATCTGGCCAACATTGTCAATGCCGTAAGTAACTTCAATTCTAGTTGGGAAATAGAGAGCAATCGGCTGTAACAGACCCTGTACTTAGTATGTAAAACATCAGCTTAAACTAATTGGACCTGTTAGGATACACAGAAACGTACCAGAAAAAACCGAGATTCTGAAATAATATTAATCCAGTGGCAAATACTTGATTCAAACACGAATTTCCTCACCAATATTTAGATTTTCGGATTACGGTAAAATTTTATTAAGATTGATCAAATATTTTAGCCTTCTTAGACTTTTTTAATGTTGAGTATTGTCCTTATTTAACAATAAAGTCCTGAATACATACTTAAATAAAAAATACATTTTAAAATCTATAATTTTAAACTTAAATTTTACAAATATCTCTTTATTTTCTGTGTAAATACTGAGTTTGATGTCTCTAGCTCTCAAAGTCTCTGAGATTAGCTGTATTAACAGCTAAACAAACGGAGAAACAGACGGACATGGATTTATCGACTATATATACTTGGTGTTGTCTGCCACGCCTCCTTCTGCCTATTTTTTTATAAGCCTTAAAAGACCTTAGTACTATTATTATCTTTATTTTTATTTATATAACTATTACTCATAAGATAATTTCCTAATCCTTTGTAGCTTTATGTGCCCTTAAACATCTTTGTGGCGCTGGTGGGCGTGGTCATATGGAACGAATCGAACGAGATTGAGTTCTCTAGCGATGGCGATGTCACACTCCGCAACTTTCTCAACTATCGAAGCACAAAGCTCGTTCTGGAGCATCCCAACGACAACGCACAGCTACTGACCAAGGAGATGTTCTCGGGCGGAGTTGTGGGCAAGGCACTGAAGGGACCCATTTGCACCTACGAGTACTCGGGTGGCGTAAGCATGCAACACAGTCAAGTGTTGGCAGTGGTGGCCACCACGATGGCTCACGAGATGGGCCACAACTTTGGTATGGAGCACGATTCGAGTGATTGCCACTGTCCGGATGAGAAGTGTGTGATGGCTGCTTCCAGTACGGCTGTTGTTCCTGTGCATTGGAGCAGCTGCAGCATCGATCAGCTGACGATTGCCTTCTCGCGTGGCATGAACTATTGCCTAAGGAACAAGCCGACACGTCTCTTCGACTCGCCACAATGTGGCAATGGCTTCGTGGAGCCGGGCGAGCAATGTGACTGCGGATTGCCCGCCCACTGCGAGAACAGCTGTTGCAATGCCCACACCTGCATGTTGCACAGCAACGCCTCCTGTGCCACCGGCGAGTGCTGTGACCTGGACACATGTCGACCCAAACTGGCTGGAAGCGCCTGTCGTCCGACGGAGAATGAATGCGATCTGCCGGAGTACTGCACCGGTGAGTCGGAGTATTGTCCGGCGGATGTGTTTCGCCGTGACACGGAACCCTGCGACAACAATCAGGCGTACTGCTTCCTCGGCACCTGTCGCTCCCACGCCAATCAATGTCGCATCCTTTGGGGACCGACGGGTGACAATTCCGTGCATTGCTACGAGAAGAATGTGGAAGGTACCCGCCTGGGCAACTGTGGTTACAATCGCCTTAATAAGACCTTTGTGAAGTGCACACCCGAGCACGTCCATTGCGGCATGCTTCACTGTACCCATCTCAACGAACGTCTGGAGTTTGGCATGGAAACGGCAGCTGTGCTGTCCCATTCCTATGTCAGTCATGACCGTAAGATTGTCGCCTGCCGCACGGCCCTTGTTGATCTCGGACTGCAGACAATTGATCCTGGCCTGACCCCGAATGGTGCCAAGTGCGGGGAGCGGAGCATGTGCGTCGATCAGAAGTGCCTGCCGTTGGATCGTGTGCGTCAGCTGGGCATGGGATCGGCCTGCCCCGATAACTGCAACGACAACGGCGTCTGCAACAGTCGAGGACATTGCCACTGCGATGTCGGATTCGGGGGAGAATCGTGCAACAAGCCCGGACACGGCGGCTCCGTTGACAGCGGACCAGCAACAGATCCAAGCAGTGAGTATCTCAACTCAAATCGCAATCATCTTATTTCCTTTTGACAATTGATTTAATTTACTTGCAGGCAAGCTGAGCTTCAAGCGATTCATGTGCATTCTCTTCTTCCTGGTGGTACCGCTCCTGTTCTTCTCCTGGGTTGTCTATCACTTTATGATCCGCAACAAGTTCTTCTCCGGTGGAAAACTCGCTGAGAATATGTATGTATCGACGTCCAGTAGCAGCAGCAGCAGCAGTAGTCGCAGCAGTGGCATCTCTCCGCCCGTCTGCTGCACCGCCGCTGTCTCCTCCTGCTCGACAGCTAGTTCACCCACCACCACTTGTTCTACGTCTGCACCACCACCACCTCCAATTCCATCGCACGCACAACCACTTAACACACAAACTAACACTGCAACTGCAACAATTACTAACATACACTCCACATTGCCACGCCTCAAGACCAGGCAAGCCGGCTCCCCTGCTGCAGTGCATCCGCCTGCCATGCCCAAGAGTCAGAGCAACTATGAGGTCGACCATAAGGTGCCTCTCTTGCGACGCAAGCTTTCCACTTCCCAGCTGACAACGGCAACAACATCCCCACCTGTTCCACCACACAGAAACATCAGTTGCAACAACAATAACAATAACAATAACAACAGTAACAGTAACAACAATACACTGCGACGCAAGCTGGACATAACGGCGCCGCGTCTGCATGCAACAACAAATCCTTTGGCGCTCACCGATGGCGCCCAATACATACAAAGCGACCCCGCGAGGTGTGCCAAAAACTAACAACAATAACACTAACACACAACACTGCCCAAGCAACAATTGCATGCCGAAAAGAAAACTATTGAGCATGTTGCGTCTTTATTTTATTTTCCTTAACCTCATTACATTTACCCTTCTCTTTTCCTTCACCTACTTTTCTCTTTCTTCGTCCTTTATTACCTACTTCTTTTTATTCCACCTCCATTTTATCACTATCGCCGTCATTTGCTTTTTGTGTTATTCTACTTAACCAGGGTTCTAAGCTCTTTTATTTCAGTTAATTTAATTATTATAATTTAAATAAATAAATGCTTTGTTTAAATATAATTGGTAATCGTAATTGGTGTTGGTTTTGTTGCTTAATTAACATTTGTAACATTAGAATCATTTGTTTGCTTAGCATAAGTAGCTGCTGACTGTTAAATTGCTGTTAAGTCGCTGTTAGCCGCATGCTTATGTTCTGTTAATGTTAAGCCTTGCTTCATTCGCTGGTGTTGGTTTGCTCCTTCTTGCACTGATATTTGTTGGTATGTAACACACACACACACACACAAAGACACACACACGCATTATGTATTCCTCCTCTAATTCCCCTCTTATGTCAATTGCAGCTTGAAAACCGCCAGTGGACACAAACAACCGACAGTGCGTTCAGTTCCAAATGGAAATGGACCACCTGGAGGTGGAGCTGGAGCAATTGGACTGCCCAAGTCGACGCCAAGCAGCTCGGATGACATGAACTCGGCGCTGCTCAAGTCGCCAAGCAATTCGAGTGACACCACCGTCGCCGTCGCCGGGAATACGGGAGCGGGAATGTTTGGTAAATTCAAGGGATTCACACTGCGTCCGCTGAACAATGCCAGCTCGCCGACGAGCAACTACAGTGGTCCCAATGTGGCATTTGTGCAGCCCACTGTGCAGGTGGAGAGTACAGGAGTCCCACAACGCAGTGCACCGCCGCCACCAGTGGTCAAGCCAGTGGAGAAGAGAGGCGACACCTTGCCACGTGCCGCGCCCGCATTGCCACCTCCCAATCCTGGCTCGACGGCACGGCCAATTATATCGACACCGACCCTGGACTCCAGCACATTGGCCATGGAACTTGTGGGCAGCGATGGAGATCTTTCACCTAAACGCTCAGCGCCTGCACCTCCAGTGCCACTGCACGCTGATCCCAAGCTGAACATTAAGCGAGATGGCACCATTCGACGCCTGGCTTCATTCCTGAAGAAGGATGAGAAGCCACCGGTTAAGGAGAAGACATACATTGATCGTGAGCGTCTGCGAACTCTCGAGATATCCGCACCGATGCCAGTGCCAATACCTCTGCAGGCAGAGTCATCCAACTCGGACTCAGAGACAACTCCACGGGAGGAGGAAACCAAGAATCTAGTAAAACGCACGCAATCTATGCGCTCGCCCACCAAGAAGACGCAGGTACAGACATTCGGGTCAATGAGATCCCCGCCGGGAGCAGCTCGTCCAAAGAGCACAGCCACTGGCCTTGCTGCCGCTGCCACAGCCGGTTCACGTCCCAAATCGCCACCGCCACGTCCCCCGCCTCTGGTGAAGAAGACTAACTCCACAACCTCATCGGGATATCAGCTGCCGGTGGCAACGGCACAAAAGACCACTGAGAACACATATGACGACTGTGAATTCGTGGAGGCGGAAACACGTGCCTCCAACGATGACATTTACTCGGTCATTGACGAGATTCCGCCGGCAGCACAGACCCTAAAGCGCAGTGATCTCGTTGCCAGTTTGGCCAGCAATGTCAGCACCGGCGACATGGGCCTGCTGGGCGAGATTGTTAATGAGTTTGAGAAGCTCAATGGAGGCGATTCCATCTACTCGGGCAAGGCGACGACACCATCAACTGCCGAGGAGGAACAGCCCGAGACGCCGCGAAGTCCACAACGCCCGGCACCACCGAAGCCGGCAGGAGGCAATCGAAACAGCAGCTCCGGCAATGCAGAGGATAAACCAGCTGCTGCAACATCCACATATCTTCGTGCAGCGCCGCTGAATACACCTGTGGCGCGTGTGGCACCAACTCGATCGGACATCTCGCCCACGCGAGCATTCTCCAGCTTCAAGCCGGCGCCCGCAACAGCGACAGCAACATTGAGTACGTCCAAAGGCAGCAGTGGCAAGCCTCCGATCGCAGCATCCTCCAGCGGTCAAGTGGTGCGCAGTGCGAGCGCTGCTCGTCCCAAATCCTTCACGAAGACAGCTAAAACACTGCCCAACGGAATGGCATCGACACCGTCGGCCACCATAATGAAACCCAAGCCGCTTTCGGCCAAGCCATCGTTTAGCAGCGGACTGACAAAGCGTGTGCCGGGCACCGCAGCCTCAGCAACGGCGGCAACCGCGCCCACTCCGCCCACTGTGAAAGCGTCCGGGAACATTGCATCGCTGACGCAGCGGTTCGAGCAGCGAAAGTAGATACTATACATAGATAGATAGACAGATGGAAAGAGAAAGAGAAAGAACTACCGCCTATGACTTTTGTATATTATAAGTTAGGCTAGACACACAATCAAATTACATTTGGCACTGATTACCGAAATATAGCGACGCCAAATCCCGCACCGTCGTTAATGATATTCATTCCTTTATAGATATCCCTCTAGTTAGCTCTAAGGCGTTGCTTAATTTACGTGCTTTTAGTATCTCAATGAATTATTTTAAGTGCAGTGTATGAAATTTTATTGATATACATATATTGTATGTACGTATATAGTTCTATTATATGCTTACTCACTATATTTATATATATTACATGTTTAATTGTTTATGTATATGCTATTTGCTTTTGTAAATAAAAACCAAAGAAGTCAAATTGTCACAAAATGTGCAAAGTGTGCAGCTAAAATTTAAAAGAATTCTCAATGCAAAATAGTCCACATAATCCTAAATGTAACGTTATAATAATGTTGTACAGTTGTAAAGCGCACTTGCGACTTTTCAAAACGAATAAATAACGATATAAACTCGATTTATTCTTATTTTTTCTTATTTTACATCCAATTAATTATGTTACTTTAAATCTATTCAAATTGGAATCGTTAAAATTTCAAGAAATGAAGAATAGTAATAAACATCGCGAAAGGCCCTTAAATCCACTAATTTAGACTAAATTAATCCGCCTGTTTACATTTTTTACCGTTTTATGGGACGGCGTCTCTAGGGTTGCCCATCCCGAAAAAGTTTGCGATCTGGCTTGATTTTTTTTGGCGCCGACGAAATTTGCCGATCTGGTTTGATTTTGTACTTAAGGTTAATTTAGTTTTTGTACCTTTTTTCGGACTCTTTTTTTTTTTTGATTTTCTAGAATTTTTTAAATTTTTGCATAATTTTTTTTAGATTTTTCTTGATTTTTTCATATAATTCTTTTTTTTCTCAGAATTAAATTTCCTATCTTCTCTTCCCGGGGACTTACAAACTTCAAATCTTCATTAAAATGCTAATTTTAATTTTGTCTAGAAAATTAGAAATTTAAATTTAATTCATTTTAATTACAGTGGTGGCAAAAATAAATGTTTGCTAGAATTGTGTAAGAGTATCGATAAGAAATATCGCTTAGTGTAGATATCGACATTTCAGATTTTAAGTAGTGCGGAATTTTATGTAATGCAAATGCCAACTGGCAATAAACCAATAATTTAATGAAATTCAAAAATTTTATTACATTTTGACAAAATGTTACGAATGGCCAGATCGGAAAATGTAACTGGGTGGCAGCCTTTGCAACTGTTGGCATCGCATATGCTTGTCGTGTGTGGGCGCCTTATCGATACTTACACAAATCGATAACTAGCAAAATGAGCGCAAAAAAGGTAAACAATTTTAATTCAATTTAAAGAAAACAATATTTATTGATATTATATGTGCACAGAAACCATGGGTAAGATCCGCTTTCAGTCAACTAAATATGCCACCAAAGAGCAATTCGGAAACTGTGCCCGTCAAGCGCACCAGAAGCGCAAGCGCCGCTGCAGCCTCAGAATCGAAAATCCAAAAGAAAACAAATTCCACACTAACAACAACGACAGTTGTGGATCTTACGGTGGACGGGGAAACCAAGACTGATACCGCTGAGAGTGAAGCTCCTGGAGTAGCGCCAATAGTTAGTGACAATTGGATGGAGAGTTTTGCGCCCAGCTCAAGTGACGATCTGGCTGTGCATCCAAAGAAAATAGATGAAGTGCGCAACTGGCTCCGTCATTGTCAAGCGTTGCGTTCTAAATTTCCTGCTCAAATCTGTCTACTCACTGGACCAGCAGGATGTGGTAAAACTGCAACGCTTCGTGTCTTGGCGCAGGAGTTTGGCTACGAGTTGCAGGAATGGATTAATCCCACTGACTGTGAGGAAATCGGTGCACTAGGGGATCAAGCTGCTGGCAATTCCTATATGGGCTCACAGCTGGAGGCCTTCAAGAGCTTTCTATTACGTGCCTCACGTTACAAGTCGTTGCTGGCGACTCGAAACAAACGTCTGCTCCTGGTTGAGGACTTTCCCAATGTGTTGCTAAAGGATGCAGTCTCCACGTTTGAGGAGTTGCTAGAGTGAGTAACTGGGAGCCATTATTTCAATTCAATTAACATGTCATCTTTTTAGCGAGTATGCTAACTATGGCAAGTCACCGCTGGTCTTTATAGTGGCCGACAGCAAGTCGCGGGTTCTTAACATAAGTTACAAGCTCTTCACGGATCAACTGAAAGCCAAACTTCGCATTGAGCACATCAGCTTTAATTCCATTGCGGCGACTATAATGCAAAAGTCCATGAAGCGCTTTGGCACATTAATGCAGCAGGAACAGCACAAGGCGTTGTACAAGTTGCCCACGCAAAATGTGATGGACTCGATTGTTGTGTGTGCTCAGGGTGACATACGGAGTGCTCTGATCAATCTTCACTTTGGCTCGCTTAAAGGTGCTCCTGTCATGGCCACCAAGCAGCTGAATGTAACTGCACCTAGTAAAGGTCGAAAGAGGAAAGCTACCAACACTTTGAAGTCCATTGGAAGAGATGAATCTATTACCATGATGCATGCGCTCGGTCGTGTCTTTAATCCCAAATGTAATCTGTACAATTAATTGTAATTGTAAGGTCTCTAATTAATTTTAAATATTTTGCTGTGTTGCAGTTAATGAAGATAAGAACAAAAGTCTTCTGCACAGCCCTGAAGATATATCTGAAGCCTTTTGCACGGAGCCCAAAAACTTTGTCAACTTCATACATGCCAACTACCTGCCCCATTTCCAAGATATTGCCAATGTTAAGGACGCAGTCAACGATATTGGAGTGGCGGATATGCTGCTCCAAGAGTATCGAGACGACTCCATGGCCCTGGTGGGACTCACTGTCGCCGTTCGTGGCTGCATGGTGGCCAATGTGGCGCCTGTCAGTGGTTGGATGCCAGTGCGTGGTCCCAAGCGTTTAACGAATCAACCTCAGTTGACGGCAGCGGAACAGAAGCTGCTGGGCAGCACATATTCCGGCATTTCCAGAAGTCTATACGCCAGTGAATATAGTTCCTTTGTCAATATCATCGCCAGCAAAGGGCCCTAGTCAAATAAAAATATCTTATAATTATTTAATTAAAGCTTAAGCAATTGTTGAAATCTGTCCTTGGTTTAAGTTCAATATTACAATTCAACATTTTATTCATTTAAAAATCGGATGTACTCTATATAAAATTCAATATTCAATAAAATTGTCAAGCTACTGGCTATCTTAAGCATATTATATGTAAAGTGTAAGTGTAAAATTAACGCGCGATATATTTAAAAAAAAGATTTGGCGGATGCTGGGTACTTAAAGTATTTGATTACAGCAAAAACTACTAAAAACGTATTCAATTTATTGTGCCTTTGATTTGCGTTGTTTCAAATGTGTGAAAATAAAAGAGTTCGGGGTTATCTTTTTGCCATAATCACATACTTATTACTAAGCGGGGAATCAAGGATTTCGCGATATCATGCAACTGTAATGAGTCGTCTATTTACACAGGCGGATTAAGAGAGTATAGTTTATTTGGGTGATTCATCTACTGCATCGGCATCGTTCTTGGCATCCTCACTGGAGTTGTCATCATCCTCATCCATGCGACTGGCATCCAGAAGGTTCAAACGTTCCTCCTCGTCTGCATGTCCATTTAACGGGTCACCAATAACCAGGTTGGGAGAACGGGAATGACTGCGACTGCGACTGTGTCTGTGTCTGTGCCGATGGACACTGCGTTCCACATGGCCATTGGCAATGTTTAGACCGGCAACACCAATCTCATGGCCCTCGCTGCTCGAGGATGAGCTGGATGTAGTTGTGGATGTTGAGCTGCTGCTATCACTTTCGCTGTCCTCGCTGGAAGAGTCCATGGGTGTGGGTTGTTGCGGCTGCTGGCGTGCCTGCAGTTCACAGGCAGCACTTGCGGTGGGCGCGGCTGCCGAGGGCGGAGATGCGGCTGCAGCCGCTGCTGCCGTTGAAGTTGGTGATCGCGAGCGAATGAAATGAGATCGCAGTACTAAAAAAAAGAGAGAAACACTTAATATTCCAATTGATCTCCAACAAAGACATCAACTTACTTTGATTTTCCCGCATGAGTTCACGTATCTTGTCCTCCAGTGCTCGTATTTTGGCACCATACTCCTTGGATATATTCTGTGCATTTAGATTCTGCTGACGTTGACGTCCCTGATCCTTCGAATATCGATCCTCAATTTGAAGACACTCCTGTATGAGCTCCTGCTTGCTCATCGTTTCCAGTCGCTCAAGGCGCGCACGCTCATACACATTGGAGAACTCTTTGGACAGAAACAACTCCTGGTCCTCAGTCTGTGATCCAAAGCAATTGTCGTCAAAGTCATCCTTGGGCAACTCGGACATGTGCTCCTCCATAAGGAAGCGGTTCGTGTTATAGGGCACAAGCAATGAGCGGGAACGCACTAATTTAGTACGAGCACTACTGCTCCCGCTGCCTGTGGTTCCATTCCCGGTCGACGTGGGCAGCATGTCCAGTTTCCAAGGCGGATACTGATTCTTTGTCTTCTTAGGAAGCATTTTAGATTTCTTGCCACGCCGATGTTTGCGCCTCTGAGATGAACCACACTGGGCACTTTCTGTAAAACGTATATTTATATTTAAATTATGTTTCTTTAACGGCTGCAATAAGTACTGTAATCGATTGCAACTCTGTGCAGCAGATGCAGAAACCTATCGATGTCAGCTAATAAGATAGTCGCCATTGTCGATTGTCGCTTACATACGCACGAATGGAAATTTTGTTTTGTTTGCACGTATTTCACACTCGACGTTATTAAACATTTTACCTGTTTTTGCAGCTTCTGCCATAACGAATTGATTCACAAACAAGTTGACCTTAAATTTCAGCACTAATTTATGTATTTTCGAGAATAAAAAGCCTTGAGAAGTATATTTCAAGACTGGACTGTTGGAGCACTTGCAGCGCGTATAAAAGGGATTGCTAAAAACATTGAGCACATCGATAATTGCATCTAATCAGAATCGATACCGATGACTGTAATATATCGATGTTGCAGATATTCTTCGCAATCGTATAAACTGGATAAATTTAAATTTTAGATAATTTATAAAACAAGTTTTAATTGGTTAGTAATTTTAACATCACGAATTAAAAGTATAAAATACTACGGTAGTTTATTATTATTAATAATAATTTATTATATATTTTTTAAATGAAATAATGAGAACTGTATTTTTAAGAAAATTACTTTTATCAACAATAACAGTAATTTTTATGAGAGATAATCTGACTGATAAACTTTGAATAATTTTTAATAACAAGTTGAAGTTTTAAACAACGCAGATTTAGATAAAACAATGGATAAAATCGTAACGTTTTATAATTGATAAAATTTATAAAATCGAAGGTACGAAAAATATATTATTATTAATTAAAATTAAAGTATTTTAAAGAAAATGTATTTATTAAAACTGTAATTTTAGGAAAAATAATTTTATTTTATCAATTGAAATGTTCAAGTTAAGGCTTTAGATTCTCATGTATCCAATCGATGTAAGATGCGACCCGTGTGTAAATATCCGGCCAGCCAGGTGTCGCACACGTAACCGGGCCGAATGAGAGGAGTCCTCCGAGGATATAGGCATCGTTCTTGAACAACATGAGAGGTCCGCCGGAATTGCCATGGCACTCGTTTGTATTGGCGGTTCCACACAATTGGGATGCCAGAATGCGAATATTTTGAGCCGCATATTGAGTCTGACATTGCTCGATTGACGCCACAGTCACTTGGCTTTTCCTCGGCCTCGAGATGGACTTGGCTTGCCAACCGGCCACTTCAGTGACCAGTTGCTCCAGTTCATCGGCACGAAATTGCTTGTTGGGCAGACAGATGGGCTGCACATAGTCGCTGAGCTGAGCAGGATCACGGAGTCGTATCATGGCAATGTCGTTGTTTTGACTGGAGGCATCTTTGTTATAATCTGTATGGACTATGACTTCCTCCACTAGAGCATCCTGATACGATGGTGCACAATCGACATTTCCCGATGCTCCATTTACCTGGCAATCTGGATTCGTCATCGTATCCCATTCACCCAGTCGAACGGCATGAATCTCCCAGCCCGAGTTGCTAATCGAACGACTGGAGACGCAATGAGCAGCTGTGAGGACATAACGATTACTGATGAGAACTCCGCCACAAGCATGAAGCTTTTCCTGATTTGCTGCGTCATTGAAAGTAGCAAGTAGCAAGTAGCTGATAAGAGATAAGAGCTGGCCGAATGTCATGGTGATTTACATACGTTTCAAATACTCGATGAGTGCCAGCCAGGGATACTCTTTGATTTTTGTGTCCGTATCATTGGAACGCTCCCATTTGACGGCGCCACATTCCGAGGGCAGTAGAGGATGCCTGAGAACTCCCAGTCTATCTCTTCCTGTTTCTGCCACAGATCCGCTAACCCATTTGTTATTGGCAGTCTCCAATGGACAGCAGACCTGTAGAGTAGAAATTGGGACTCAAAAATAATGAAAGGATTTCTTCTTCCAACTTTAAAAGCAGTTTTCAACTGATCGTTTGTATTTTAGCTTTTTGATATTTTTACCAAATTTGTTTATAAGACAATACCCTATACACAATCTGAGTGAGTTTGCTGAGTTATCTCAATTAAGAAACAACAAAATTGACAAAGTTAATTCGTTGTATTAAATCCCAATTGAATTTACGACCTACTTGAACATTGTTGTCATTTTGCTGTTGACATCGATTATCCCGCAACAGATTGCGATCCGACTGGGAAACAACTTTAGCCGTCAGAATCCTCATGAAGTATTCACATTGACGGACAGGCGTGCATTGTCCTAGAACCCGTCCGTCTGTCGTTATCGACGTACAGTCACCCTGTCGCTGGCCTGGAGAGACAATGATAATGGCATTTCCAGTTTTAAGTTCAGATCTACCAGTTTTCAAGTTTCCCATTATAATAATAATTACCATTTGCGCTCAATGTCAATGAGCAAATAACAACAACAACGGCAAGAAGCAGAGTTGTTGCTAGATTGTCTCGCAATAAATGAATTCCCATGCTTCGCCGACTTAACAGATACTGAACTGGGTTTTGTGTTTTGAAATATATTTATACATTAAAAACAGGGCAACTGTTAAAACGAGCGATCGATCGAGTTGTGAGAGTCCCAACGATGTTCCAGATAACGTAACAGTCTCTCATAACATAGCATTACGAATTGAGTTAATTGTTTGAGTGAAACTAATGATTTAAGATTTGGGGTGACCGGGTGCTCTCATATTAATGCATCTGGAGACGCCAATAGAACCTCCTTCCTCATTTGCCTTAATTTTGTTTTTTTTTAATTTTATCTCCTATTGAAAACGAACGTTTTGTTTTGCGCGGCGTCTTATAACAAAGGGTTGCCACCCGGCCCAAAGTCTGTCCAGCCAGTAAAATTCCGTTCTGGCAAGGTTGCCATTTGAGGTATTTTTTCTCAAAATAGTAACTTGGAAAATATATACCTTTTATAATTTGAGTTCTAAAATTTTTAAAATTTTTTCCAGATTGTTTATTAGAATTTGGCGATTTTCTAATAGTTGGTTATTAAATTAAACTTGTAACTTCTCGCCCTGAGGGGTGATGAACTGAAAATGTTCATTAATATGTTCACCTCTATTTTATCTAATTTCGTATTTAAAAGTTTTATCAAATTACTAATTTATTGCAAAGATATTGCATTTTGCAATTCGCGTTACCTAAAATTTAAATTTAACAGAAATTTACTGGTTATGTTTCTGTTATAAACTGTTCACAAAAAGGTTGCGATTCAGCTTGCAGCTGTTAAATTCAAATTCAATCCTTTTCCCATTTTTAATAAACTAATACACAGCATTAAACAGATCATGATTTTTCAACCGTTTCTTACGCAGTTTTTTTTAACAAATTACATCCACAAAATTATATTTCTTATATTTAAAGTATTGAATTTTCATTAGAGGTGTTGACGCTGTTAATAGCAGTTCAGCAAAATGTTAAGCTTTGTCGTTGTATGTGTTAACACGTATGCGCACACACGCTTAAATTTCGTGGAAAATAAATTAAATAAAACGCATTTAAATCGATGCCCAATCAACAAAAACACAATAAAGTGTAACAATAAAGATTTTTCTACAGCTAAGCGATCGTCTCGAGTTGGCAGCTATAAGATTTCAAATCGAAAATTGCATTTGAAATTGTGATTACGGTGCGAAGAAAATTTTTTTCTGCAAAAAATTCCCAGGTCTGTGCTGGCGTAATTGGCAATGTATCTTGTCTATGTATGTATGTGTGCGCGCGAGTGTGTTGGTGATTTTGCGAGCGCTAAAATGCATGTATGCATATGAGAGAGCGCTGAATAGCTCTTGGTAGTGTGTGTATGTGAGCAAACAGAAGCAAAGAGCGCGGGAAAAGCAAACGTAGGCTAGGGTTGCCGACATTTTAAATGAACTTTGGAATTAGTTTATTTAAACAAAATTTAATGATTTAATGGAAGTAAGATTTTGAAATTTTCTATTTGAGTAATTAAACCAAATCGTAGTAAAATGTTTTAACGAAAGGCTAAGTTAAGTTTTCGTTTCAAAATATTTTGCCAGGTACGCTGACAACCCTGCACTTGGGAGGGTACTTAAAAACAACAAATCCAAGTATATTGTGAGCGTCGCTCCGGCGCCAGTTTGACGTTTGACTCGTCATCAGACGGTTGGGTAAATTTTTTCTCTCGTTTGTTGCTGCTCTTATATCTTTGCGTGAGTGTGAGTGTGTGTATGTGTATGTGTCTATGCGCTGCTTGTGACGCATTCTTGTTTTGCAGCAAATCAACGCCAAAAACAAAGTTTGAACGGCGAATATAATAACGAAAGAAAGACGCGTTGATTATAAAGAAATGTTCAATGACACAAGAACAATTTGCCTATAGTGCTTATTTAAATGGGGAATGAAACACAAGTGCAATTACAAGGTAATTTAGTGCAGCGACGATTGCGTTGTGAATGCGCTAGTATGGGTGTGTCTCTCTCTCTCCCTGTGTACATGTGTGTGATTGAAACGAAGTAAAAGAAAAAGGAAGAAAGAAAAAAGGGCGACGTCGCCGCCACCGCCTTAACAAACGGCTGGAAATAAAGAAAAACGTATAAAAATGCCGGCAACGACGAATTTGGAGTGCGCTATACATATGAAGATAAATTCAAGTGCCGAAGAATACAAGTGCAAAGCCCAACAACGATATGATAAACAAACACAAAAATGGTGCAAACCGCTTTCCTTTTAACACCCCAAAAGTTCATTTACACGAGAATTCATAATTTGTTTTGTTTTGTTTTGTTGGTTTGTTTATTACCGATTTACCATCGCACACAAAGATACGGATATGTATGTGTGTGTGTGTATGCTCTGCAGTGCCAGGCGATGTTAATTACGTTTCGCAACAGTCATCATGACGATCGCGATTGTGCTCATGTGCTTATGTGTGTGTGTTTGTGTTTGTGTGAATGAGTGAGTTGCCAAAATCTGGAGTTTAGACCGTGAAATAGAAACACTTTTTCTGTAAATATATACGTATGTATATATCGTAGTTACATGGAATACTGTGAGTGTTAGCACAAGTGATAAAACAAAAACAGAGTGTAGAGCGTAAAATGATGAAGCATAGTGTAGTGTGGAAAATTGAAGTGGGAAGAGTAACGGTGTTCACGGCCTACACGCTGGCAGACAGACAGACCGACGGACAGACTGACAGGCGGACAGCCGGATTGTCTGTTGGCGCTCTTCGCTTTGCTTCCATCTGCCGTTTGGCACAGCCTCTGTCGCGTTGCGGTCGTCATTATGAACATATGCATATGCATATATGTATACAAACACATACATACAGACATGTGCATGCAGACATTCGTTTATTTATATTTATTTTTTTGCCTTTTCTTTTGCACATTTAGCCTTCAGTTTCCGGTTATGAAGGAAGCAAACGGGTTCGGTTTTCCTGCACTTGCAATATGTGTGTGTATGTGTGTGTGTGTTTGTGTGTGAATTTCATTGTAATTTCAGTTGTGCGTCAATAACCACGACACGGCTGCTGTTCCAGAGCTCTTCTCTCCTCTTCTCTGCACCTCTCTTCATCTCTCTTCATCATCAGCATGCCATACACATTTTTATAAACTGATACAAAAGAACGACAATTCTTTGTTAATTCCTCGAGCGTTTCCAACCGCATATATTCATGTGAACATGTCTGTATGTATATATCACTCATTTACATAGAGAGTGACTTAAGTAAAAAAACCACGAGTCTTTGAGTTAATGATGCAGAAATGTTTGTTATGTAATAATCTATGTTGTGTCAAAATTTTATTATCCTAGCGTTAATACATGTATGAGCGCTTTGCAGACAGACATACGGCAAGGGAAAACTTTAAATCTCTAAATGTCATTTTGAGATATGTCATTCTTCTAGTAATAGAGCTATATGTACATTTATAAAACATTTTAATTTGATACAAGCTAGTTATGTTGGTTGGTACCTACAATTTAGTATGTCTGTTTTTGTTGTTGTAGATCTCATTCGCTGTTGTTGCTGAGCGTTAAGCGTAACGACGCGAACGCTTTGCTCTCGTAATTAACCTCTCAACCGGCTTTCTGCCTGCCTGCCTAAGAGACAGACAGACAGACAAACTATCTGCCTGCTCGTTTAACCAGCAGACATTTGAGTCGCTTCTGTAGCCCATCAACAACAACAACAACAACATGCATATTCCAAAGGCATTGCACTACGCACTCCTCACACACACACACTCACACACAGACACACATACAATGATAAGCTAGCATCAGGGAAATGATCTGAACGAGACTTTTCTTCAAATTCTACCAAGAGAGTTCTCGAAAAGGTCGCATATGTACTTAAGCAGTCAGGGATCACAGACCTTCATACCTAAGCTCAATTATACCTGTTTCGCATCTGTTGTCCTATTACCAGGTATTTTCATAAGAATACACATTTCTCTGCTATTCAATAGTAGTTCATTTCATTGCTTAGCAGTTGTTATAATATTTACTCACAATCGAACAACTCGACTTTATTCAGTTTACAAAATATAACAATAATAATAAATCAGTAAACATTCATTTCTATAGCTTTAATCTTTCTTGGCTATCAAAGATCATTCAAATGTTAAGAGAGTACAAATTTTATTTGATTCGTCAGCTTAGTTCCAGGTATTTACCATTCAAAAAGAAGAAATAACAACAAAAAAAAAGCCCATTCTATTTGTGATCGTGAAGCATCCGTAAGATTTTATTTGGTTTCTACACGTTTTCTTCAGTCAATTGCCAAGTCTTGTACTTGTTGTTGCTTTGACTTCTTTTGTCTTGGCTTTTGGCTTATACAATAGTTGGTTAGCCTATTCTATTGTCACTGCCTTATCAGCATTCAAGCGTTTCCAAATGCTCTGAACAAAAACTGAGCTAACAAAACCAGTTAACATTTAGCTCCAAAAAAGGCAGAAGTCCGTCGATGGCGTGTCGCGTATAAGAAGATGAAGAAGAAGAAGCCGAAGAGGAAGACGAAGATGAACTCGGCGGAAACCAAAGCCGCAACAACAACATTAACACAAACAACAACAACCACAATAAACATCAGAGTAGTGACTATACTATAGTCATTATTTGCAATTATCGGAATGTTTCTTTGGTTCTTTTTTATGTGTACGCTAAATACGAAATGTTGTTGTTGTTCTTTTCTTGTATTTTCTCGTTTTTGTTATTGCCGCAAGTTTCTCTTGCGGCTTAGGATCAAAAACCTTTGCCTAGCTTGTTGATGTACATGTACATGTACATGTATATATTGTCAGTACATATACGTACATATACGTTGTGTGAGTGTGTGTATTTAACTTTGAGTGTATTTTTGTTTGCTTTCTGTTTTGAACGTATTCGCGAAGTTTTAACCTTAAAAAAATTCAATGCCGTACTCCGTAGTGGATATTATTGTTGGCCCCACTCTTTATCTCTTTCTATCTGGTTATATCTGTCTTTGTCTATGCGTCTCTTTCAGTGTACACCTCAGCGCTCAGCGCTGTCGTCAATCCACAATGCATGAATAATAAACAAAACTGTCACGTACACTCTTATACCCTACCCGTAATGTTAAGTCCCGCATACGTAAGCGTGGGTAGATGGATCTTGTTTAATGCTTTGCTCGTCATTTCCTTCTTTCTCGGAAATGTAAACAAACTTGATGTAAGCAATGTATGCAATTCAGCTCAATCTAACATAGGATTACCTATGACATTTATTGACTCCATTCAAATCCGAGTGAAATTTAACTCAATTGCATTATTATAACGATAATGAACACAATAAAAAACTGCAGTAATAACTGGCAAAACCAGTAAATTAACATTACTTTAATACTGCCAGTCTTGAGCACTTGCAATTATCATAATCATAATTGGTAATATCATTCGCATTTGGACAATGAATGTTGACATTTACTTTTAGAAATTACATCACATATTGTGTATCGATACATTATAAATGATTAGATTATTTAATTTTATTTGAAGTGTATATTCCGGTTTGATATAATTTAAAAGATAACTTACCAGTTTTATAACTACCGAGAATATACACGTAGAAGTTATTCAAGTATCTTTTTAGTTAAATGATAAAGATGGTCTGTCTATTGTATGAAAATACTTCACACTTGCTTTCTTTCAGTGCATTCATATACTACATCCATGTACATTAGGGTGCGTCGATTTTGAATAATGTATTTGCTTTATTTTTTTTATTTTTAGAATGTTATTATTATCATATCTGTAGTGTTTTTAGTCCATAACTGACAAGATTGTTAACAAAACTCAGGAACTTTAAAATTTCATAGTATCAAATGACCAATTGTTTTTCAAACAAGACTAAAAACTCATATATACATACTTAATCTGCAATTTCAATTTTTAATAAAATGTAAAATAATACTTCAAGTTTTAATGTGCACTGGCATTCCTTAATGTTTTGTTTTCTTTTATTTTGTTTTGCTTGTGCTGTGCTCATTGTTTTATTTATTTTGATTATAGCACATACATCTGTGCATATATATGTATATATGTATGTATGTACATATACGCTACGTTGTTTTTGTTCCCATTTTTCAATTTTCGTTTGGCATGCAAATTTATGTGCGCGTTTTGTTGTTGTTGCTAAATTCGTTTGCGATAAAAACAGTTTTGCCCCAATGTGTGAATGTATGGCTGTCTGTCTACAGTGCACACAGACTGTCTGTGTGTGAGAGTTTATTATTTTTTAATAATTGCGAATTTTGCTTTGTGTTTTATTATCAGCATTCTGCGATTGCTTTGTCTTCTCCCCAACGATTTGCAGAGGAGAATCTTGTTGTGGTGGAGGGTGGGGGACGGGGCAGGCGAAGGCAACCGCAAAGAAGAAAGCTGACGTTTCGCTTGAATTGACTTACCGTGAAACGCAAACAAATATGTACATTTATTTAATTTCGACAATGAAGTTTGTTTTTATACCCTATAAAAAAATGATTTCATTTGGATATTTTCGTATTAACTGTTGACATTTTGTTCTTATCTTATCGCGTTTTAGTAAGGGTACATATGGTTATCGATTGCCGTTATATCGATTAATGCAATATCGAAATAAACTTTTATTAATGCCGTCTGTCAAGTAAAGATTATTTGCTAATATTATTTAATGATATGAAAGAGTACAATATCTAGGCAGGGTATTGGCAATAGTCGTATATTCTGGCGAGTAAACACATTCACAATTGAGTCATTGTGTTTATTATTAATGCAATGCGTTTCACATGTGCGCATATATGTATATATGTATCTATGTGAGTGCGTGAGTGTTGGTGAGTCAGAGAGAATATGTTTATCTGTGTGTGTGCTTGTGAGCTTTCGCAATGCAATTGGCAGAGACAGAAACAGAGGCAGAGAACACGTGACAACGCCCCTCAACAAGGCTGCTCTTTGGTTATCAGCAACAACAGCGGTTTCTCTGACTTTCAATGACTAAGCTAACGGATTGTGTTATCTATTGCAGATCAAATAACAAAAGTAAGGCGAAGAATACATAAATAAATACAAACAGAGCAGCCGCAATACACTAACACCACCAACAACAGTACCAACAACAGCAACAACAACAACAACACAAACAGCAGCAACAGCAACCGTAGAAACAGAAACAGAACAACGGCGTCGACTTCAAATTGGACATGTCATGTCAGCAAGCGTCAAGATTCATTACAGCAACAGCGACAACAACAGTAGCAACAGCGAAAAGCACAGCAGCAACAAAGCGTATTGCAACACAAGCACTAGCTGCAACAGCAGCAGCAGCAGCGGCAACAGAAGCAGCGGCAACACTAACAACTACAACTACAACAACATTAGCTAAATTAGCAACAAAAACGACGCCAGTGACAGTGGATGTGGAGCGGAGCGTCGGAGTTGGAGTTGCAGCCGGCAAAACGAATACGCCTGAGGATCCATATGTATTCACAGAGACCGTTGCAGCGACACCGCCAATTTTATTTAATGCACAGGTAAAAGACCAAGTTAAATCGAGTCAAGGCAACACGAAACTAAGTTGAATGAAAAGACTACAGTCGAGCAAACTCGACTGTCACAGACCCTGTATTTGATTTGTAACAAATATGTAAATTGTAAGAGCTACAATGTTCCTTTCTTATAAAGTACAATTGAATGTTGTGCTCGTATGTATCAGAAAGAAGGAGACATCTCCCATTTTGTAAAGACAGTCTTAATAGAAGAAACGCCACTTTCGAGTTAAAGATGCAGAGATATTCATATTATACTCTTCTTTTTACTAAAAGATGGTACTGAACTGAAGAAGTGTCAGTCGTTTTTTCTATATCTGTGTTATTATTATCATGCGTTCCACAGAAACCGAAACCAACCGAAAATCTCCCAAAAATGTATGAAGGTTTCGGTTTCTGTGGTACCCCTGTTTGTGACACCTATAAATATTGATAAGGAGGTCTGTTTCCCCTATTCCGAACTTTTGTTTTTTTTTATTTGAATTGTTTTACACACTTTAAAGACTTTTTTACTTCTAACGTACAGGGTCTAAAAAGTAAACAATGCTCACCTTATACACACACATATATATATATATGTTTTCCGACATAAATAAGTAAATATATTTTGTTATTGTTGCAGAAATCGCGAGCCCGCCTAAACGAAGCGCAACACAGCAGAAATAGCAGCAACAGAAGCAAAAACAACAACAATAAACAAACGGTTGCAGGCAAAAAGTCGAGCATTGTTGGTGCAACAGCAGCAACAGCGGCAGCAGCAACAACAACAGCGTCCATTGCACAGTTGAATGGCACTGCAGCAACAACTTTGGCAACAGCGAGAGCAGCAGTAGCAACAACAAAGGCGCAGGCGTCTTTAGGTGCAGCAGCAGCGGCAGCAACAACAAACACAACAACAACAACGAATTTTAATAATGTCACACAATCTCAAAGGCAGCCAACGTCACAGTCACAGTCGCAGCTGCAGTTGCAGTTGCAGTCTTCGCTGCAATTGCAATCGCAAGCGTCGCCGAAACGCGCCACCAACGTTTGTGTGGTACGTCCACAGCAGCAACTGCAACAACAACAACAACAACAGCAGCAACAACTGAAGCAACAGCAGGCCAAGTTGATCACCAAACATCCTGCACCGCAACCACCACCACCGCCGCTTTATACGCACACGCCCTCGTTGTGGCAAACACCACTCTTATTGGATACCACACAGAAGCAGCAGCAGCAACAGTCGAGTATTGTTGTTGCCACAGCGTTGGTCAGTCCGCCCATATCGCCCGCCTCGTTACCCTCACCAACGGCAAATGCGCCGCCAACCGCAGCTGTGACCGCGATGGTGTCTCCTATTGTGCTGCCCCTATCCCCGGCAACTGCAGCTGCGGCTGCTGCTGCTGGTGCGATGTCGCCGCCAAAGGGTGGTTCACTGCCGCCGTCCAAGTTTCATCATACAACGTTGGCGCAGCACTTGCAGAAGGTGGAATGCCTAAAGAAGAAAAAGTCCTTGCCACTGGCGTGCCAGAACTCTAATAGTAGCAACAACAACATTGTGGTAGACACGTTGCACAAGCGACAAACGTTTGCGGGTTACAATCTAACGCATCCTCCGCCGCTGACTGCGTTCAACACGGCTATAACTGGGCCAGCAACAGTTGCTGTTGCTGCTGCTGCAGTTGAACAAAAGAAACATTCCGCCGATGCTGTCGATGACAATGGCGATCTCAATGAGATACCCGTCAATGTTATATTTCGGAAGCCACCAGTGCTATTAGCCGGTCCAGCAGACGCTAAGATTGCAGCACAGCCAGCAAGGATGAAGCTGGGAACTGTTGCACCCTTAACACCGCCAACTCCACCATCGCCTGCATCTTCAGCTCCGCTGCTATGCAATGTGGGTATGCAGCTACCTACGCTAGGATCACCTGCAACTGGAGCTGTCGCACCCGCCTTCATGCCTCAATTCCCAACAGCTGGAATAGCAGGATTAGCACCAGCATTAACAGCACCCATCAACAGCACCCAAAATGAACAAATGTCTTCCAAAGTTGCCAATTCTGCTGCCCTTTCGAAGCGTAGATCCCCAGCAGCTAGTGCAGGTTGCAGAAAGGCCAACAAAACAACCAATTTGAAAGCTGCTGTGAAGGAGATGCATCTGCCAGCAGTTCAGCAGTCGGAGGTCGTTCCTCCTCCTCCGGTGGATCCCGCGTCGGCTAATCGAATATCACGGCGTCGCAAACCCGCCTCGGCAGCCAAACGTGGTTCAGCGGTGTTGTTCAGCGAGAACGAACCTCTTCCGCTGAATGATGTTCCCTACTGCCTGCAGACACGTTGGTTGCTTTCCAGTCCTGTCAAGGAACTGTCAATGGAGCCTCTATCATTGCTGGGCAACCGGGATCGTGAGGAGCGCATTGCCGTGCGAAAGGGTCTGCTGCGGCGTCAGGCACTTCAGTTGCTCTCGACACGTCCACTGCAGGAGCTGCCCATGCGTGCGGCCCGCCAACGCTTGCAAGGCGTTCAGACTTTATTGCTCAAGTACCAAGATCATGCGAATCAACAGCAGGGAATGTAAGTGAACTCTAGTTTTCATGCTCCAAAAGAGCTTTCACTAACATATATGTCTCTTGTTTTACAGTGGGATTGGCAATCGTTGCCTGGTTGCGGGTTGCAAGCAACCCACGCTAAGCATGGCAGCGCATTGTGAGCGACACATTGTCAACAACAGCACACAGCAGTTGTTCCAGCCTTGTGTGGCTTGGCGTGTGAATGGGTCCGCCTGTCAGACGCCCGTCTTTGATATGCTGCACACGTTGGCGTTGTGTCCGGCTCACAGTCAGCTAAGACCTGGTCTGGAGCTGCAGTCCAGACAGCAACAGCAACTACAGCAGCAGCAGCTAAAGGAGAAGGTGGTTCCGCAGCTGTCCAAGCCTCCGCCCACGCCTGCTGTGCCTGGTCCGGTGCCCGGCACTGCAATGGCCTCGTCTCTGGCAGCAGGTGGTAAACGCAAGCGGAAAACGAATCCAAATGCCAATCCAGTGGGTCGTCCGCTTAAGCGTTCCAAGAAGCAGCCTGATACATCAACTCCCGCCTCATTGCCCGTCATGAGCATGACAACACTGCCGCCAATGTCGGCGGTGCTTCAGCGCAAGAGCAGCACCACCTCACTGGAGTCGATTGCCAGCAACTCACAGTCGTCGGCCAAGTCGCACACACCCTACACACCGACTGCGCCCGTGCTGACCATGCCACAGTTGTCCATAATTCCTCCAGCGTTGGCGCCGCTTAGCGATTATCAACTGCAGCAGCAGCTGATAAAGATCGAGCCGGAGCAGCAACCACATCCGCAACCGCAGCAACAGCAACAACATCAGCAATTGGATGCCAATGTCAATTTGCTGGCCAATGCCAATTTCAAAGCTGATGAGATTAGCCAAATTGTGGCTCAGCTGGCGGCAGCTAGTACCGAGTTGCACAGCAACAACAATAACAACAATTTGCACTACAACAACAACCATAACCACAACAGCAACAACACGAACTACTGCAGCAACAACAACAGCAACAGTGGCAGCAGCAGTATCAGCTGCGGCTTTCCCTCATTCAACGCCGCCTTTGGCAGTGCCATGGGAGGAGCTCAGATTCAGCAGGCAACATCGCTGCATGCCAACACATCCTTAACCAGCACGGAGAGTTTGCTGAGTCAGCATATGTTTGGCATTTGCGAGAACAGCTCAGCCTATGCCAGCTCCGAGGATACAGGCCTAGGCGGCCTGTCGGAGTCGGAGCTGATAGGCGCTAATGATGCTGGTGAGTGTCCACCTAAATAAAGGATATTTTACATCATTGCTAACTTGTTTCCATTTCAGATGATATAGCATTGAATGGCGCCCATTTGCTGGAGGAGCACGATTTGGTAAATGTGTTTGATACGCTGCCGGACGATGCGTTCAACGAGTTGTTTCAATCCGGTGTGTATTTTATAATAACAGAATTAATTGTGGCTTTCATTGTACTAATTAATGTGTGTGCACCCCTCCGTCATGCGCCGTTGTCGTTGCCGTCGTTGCCCTTCGCGTCGCTATGCTGCAGTGCAACAAGCTGAATGCGAGGCGATGGATCGTGCTCTCGAAATTGCCGATAAGAACCTAAAGTGTCTGCAGCAGACAATTGGCAGCACGGCACATGACAGTGCCTTCCTTAACGATTTCCTCGACGTGGGCGATGATCTGCTAGTGAACGCTGTCTCGTCCGTAATGAACTCGCCCAACACATCCGGCATCGATACCTCCACTCTGTTTGTCGACAGCAGTGGAAGTGGCAACAGCAGCAGCAACGGCCTTGTCGGCTCCAGCTCCAATGGCTGTACGCCGGCAGCCTCCGTAGCAGATTTACGCGGCCTGGTGCATATCTAAGCCTCGTCTGAGTCTACGCCTTAGCCGCAACCATAACACATACATGTACACACGCTTTAGGCGAGTCCGCGCAACTCGTCACTTTCAAAAGATCTTTCAAAATCAACAAATACTATTAGAAATTGAAAAAAAAACAAAAGATAAAACATCAAACTTCACTTCTCAACACAAGTTGAACAAGTTTTTAAATTGTTTTCTATTTTTGCCAAGTTTTCCTTTTTTCTTTTTTGGCTATCGATGAAATTTCTTCAGATTCACTGACCCAAATTTCTTGAATACAGTTCAATATACTACTTACTATTGTGTATTCATACACACTATCTTATATATCTGATGAATCACAAAAAACCTACGTGTTAATGCAAAAATTTCTGAAAAAATTTCCAAAAATAAAAATATTACTTAAACAATTTTAAAAATATATATTATTAAAAACACAAAAAAAAAAAAATTATGTAAATTCGCGTGGATCTTTAGCGTTAAAGTCTTAACTTAAATTTAAAAGTTAGTGCAACAAATGAAAAAAAATCAAATCAACAAATTATGAAAGATATTTAGAATGCAGCTTTATATAAACACAAACAACCACACACGGCAAAAAAAAAATAAATAAATAACGAAAATATGTAGGAAAACTTAGTAACAAATTTGAATTTGAAAGCGTGAAAGGGAAAGGTGAATGATAAGTAGCGCATTGAAGAGTTAAGTTCGAAGTAAGCATAGAATTTGTTTAAACATTTTATAAGCGCATTTACATACATCCAACCAACCCCCATTATAATGTTAAATGTAACAATAACAATAGCAACAACAACACGAGTAAGGGAAGAACAAAAAAGGTTTTATGTTTTATTTAGTTTATGGTTCAAAACACACTTTCATATATACACACACATACATATACACATAAAACGTACAAGGGACTACATAGTTTAAAACCGCGAATCGTATTACTAAATATACATATATAAAAAAAACTATATAAATAATAAACACACAGATTAGTTGTGTAAGCTTTAATTTTATGAAACCTAAAAAATACGAAAAAGGAAAAACAAAAAAAGAATAAAAATTAAAATGCAACTTGTTTTTTTAAGTTGGCATAAATATTTTAGTTAGAGATTGATTTGGGGTCCGATCAACCCCGAACAATTAGCAGGTTTTACTTTCCGATTTGGTCTTTGTACTACTTATGTAAATTAATAATTACATATTAAATAGAATTAAACACACTTTATATACCGAAATGTAAAATTCTTTAGTCTAAGCGAACACAGATACACAAACACAAGCCAATACAAATACATGCAAGAAAACTGTTACGCTTTAAAATATTAACTCACTTAGCGCCCCAAAACTCATAGATACACACCCATCACACACCTACATACCCACACACGCCACATCCATTGTATTTTTTCATTTGTCATCTTTGCAAGTATTAAATGAGAGAAACCGTTTAATAAAAACAAAATCAACACTTTATATATAGACCATGCATCAAGTTTGCATTATGTTTAGGCATCGCACATTAAGGATCTTCGTTTTGGGACGTCTATCTAGAAATGATGGGTGAAGAACTACTCGTACTTTAAACATAGTGGAATAAATTGTAACATATTTAAATATACATATATATATATAAATAATTAAACACATGTATATTATCTCTATCTCTCTATGGCTAACTCTTATAAATCTCTGTATAACTTTGTATATTTCGTTGTCCTTTCAACTAATGGACTTTTGGCATTAATTTAACTTAGTTTTCCTTAGTTGAAACAATTAGAAAACATATTTCATTTATTTGCAAGTAACGTGAACAAAACTCTTGCGAAGCTTATAACAATGTATTCTTTTTAAAAGCAAAACAACACAAAAATATAATTTGTTGCCTACGATTTGTATTCAAATTAGCGTTATTTTTTACGTACATACATATATATTTGATAAGAGACCCAGAGAAATAACAGACCCAAATAAACTCCACCTTCACATTTCAACTCTGCCAAATAAATAATGGTTCAAAAGTTGTTGAATTTTTTCGGTTTGAGGAACATTTCATTTTTGTAATTTACATGCATTTTTGTGATCTAATTTGTGTAATTATTATAAACGAAAAGAATTAAAGCAAAACAAAAGTATATTATGAGCATAAGAAAAGAATAAAAACACAAAAAAATTTACAATAACAATTGATTATTAATTTAACGGCAACCGCAACTGAATGTTTTACCCAGAAAAATATAACACAAATATTTTTTAGTAAAAACTAAAATTTCAATATGAGAGTTTTAGATAATAATTTTACCTGGGATCTGGGCAGGCATTGTTTTTAACGTGTTGTCAGAACGAGAAGAAAAGACAATATAAATTAAGTAACACAATTTTACGAGAACCTAACAGTTCCCAACTCTAAACACATACTCGAGTTCAAAAAATCATAAAACCCGCATTATAGCGATCAATTAATTATAAAAATCTTTGCAAGTTACGTTGGGTTTCTTCGTTTTGCGGACGATCAATTAAAATTTTGGATTTGCATTTCAAATTATTGTTTATTTAAAATACGCCAAACATCTGGAAACACTGAGCAGCACGGAAACAATCTTGCTATTTGGGCAGGCCCTTGGCCTAAAACTAAAGCCAACAGAGGTATTACCATAAAGATCGGTGCAGAGCGTTCAAGACTCATCGTTGTCAATATCAATTCTATACCATAGACGGAAATATTATCTTGGGCCAAGTAGGCAAGGACTGTTGCCTTAGATGTCTATTTTTTAAAATACTCGTAACGGCAAATCAACAAATTTATATATATTTTTAAACTCTCGGACAATTCGAGTATCTACACGCAAGTGGTAAGTATTATAGCACTCTAATCTCCCCCTCAGCTTTCTTCTTTGTCTATTATTTACCAAGTCCTTCTCCTTTCCTTCCTGGTTAGCTGTACATGCATGCTTATATTTTATATCTTGTGAATTTGTGGAAGACTAGGATTGTGCCATATCAAACGAATTTCTAAGAAATTCTCTTAATTTTAAACAAGACGTTGAACGCAGTAAGTAGACAAACCATCAATGTCTTTTCTATTTTAAATATTGGGATTCTATCGATTTATTTACATGGTTCACTCTTAAGATAGGCTTATTATAATTAATTATAACTAAATACAATAAATAGACTGGGAATTCTAGACGCTATAATTCAGTTGTCTCCAATTTTCGCGCCAGGATTTGAGCATTATTCGTAAGCTTATCGATTTGGTTGTACAGATTGAAATGCCGATTCAGATCATTAGTATTGTTAAAGAGTTTCGCAGTTCCCTTAAGCGTTTCTTGCATATCCTGAGTCCCAATAGCTAGGAAATTGTCGTCCAATGAGTCCTGACCACCAACACTGTAAAGGGGTATAAATTCTATAGAGATTGAACTAATTTTAGAATGACTGGGGACCAACCTGAGGTTCTCTTCGGTTTTGAACCATTCGTTCTCGTAGCCTTTGAGCCAAATGGGATTGGAGCCCTGGACACTGTGTTTGTTGGTATTGGGAACTCTGGTTGCAGGTTCATGTGGATGCTGCATTGACATCGAAGAGTGCCCTCCTAAAATTAAATGATACTATGTAGGAATCGGATTAAAAGTTTAGCGACTTACGACTTACGAAAGATGTTGACTTTGGCAGCACGGAGTTGCCTTTTGTAGCCCTTGCGTTGGGAGGCGCACAGCGCCAAGGTGACGATCAACAAGGAGGCCATGAAAAGATTTGTAAAGATCAACCACACAAACATGGCACCCTTGGCTGGGCCAGCTGTAAGAAGCTGAGCCTCGGCAGGCTGCGTGTCCAGCACGTTGAGATCCTTGAACAGCTCGTCCAGGCTCTCGATGTGCGTGTCAATCAACTTGAGCACCTCGGACACCTCGTAGATGGAATTGTCCTCTCGCTCGACTAGATGCATATAAAGATCTGTTTTTGTTTTATCTACTGATCCATCCTTGTTCACATGCACCTTGATTTCATCAATATTTACAATAGACTCGGTGATGTTGCCCAAAGTGCTGTAATAGAATAAATGGTAAAAAGGCTTATAGGGAATTTTTCTCCAGCTACTCACTCTTTGAACGTATCTATCCTGGCACGTAGTTCATCCGGCTGCAGTCGAAAGACGAAGCGCACCTTTTGATCCTCTCGGAGTAGATAGATAAACACATGGGCCACGTCACGCATACCCAAGGAATCGTTGGCCAGCACCATAAAGTCGAAATAACCCTTCATGCCCTTCTGGGGATCAAAGTTCAGCTGCACTTCACCCGTATCCTGATCGAGTAGGAAAGGTGCCTTTCGCACATTCTCCAGGCCCTCGGATAGGGTTTGTCTGATATCTCCCACCTGATAGTAGGTGATCTTTGCATTGGCTCCTTCATCCGGATCCGTTGCCTCCACACTCATGAATCTCAGACCAAAATCCGCATTGGTTGTGATGCCTCCAGTGAAGATCTTCGATCGAAATCGTGGCGGATTGTCATTGATGTCCAGAACACGCACCTTCACACACACAATGGTGCTGTCCAATTTGGGAGGGTTCTCCACCTGAAGTTGTCTCTCCTCGCCGCTGAAGTTCTCGTAGGACAAGACATCTAGCCCTCCGGGTGTGGACATCTCATATTCAACGTTGACCACACGCAATTGACGCGAATGCTTATAACGATCGTAGTTGATCTTGTCGGAATGTGGATGGTCAAACGGTTGACTCTGCATCATAGGGTCCATCTGAAGGAGTGTGTCATTGGCACAGTTCTCTGTAGCCTTCACATACAATGTGAAGTTGGCGATCAGTTCGCGATCGAGTTGACGCTCTACGGTCAACACATGTGTCTCGGGATCCAGGCGAAAGTATCCCTCCTCATTTCCATGCAGTATAAAATAACACACCTGACTGGGCGCCTCGTTTGGATCGTCTAGATCCATTTCATCCTTGTCTATGGTATCGGGTAGCTTAATCCGCTCCGAGCCCGGATCAGAGTGTTCCGTAAAATTAACAGAGAGCTCATTGACAATAAACTGTGGCTCGTAATCATTGACATTGCGTATGTAGATGATCAGATCGAGATCTGTGCTCAGCGAGGTGGGCAAGCCCTGATCGTAGGCCTCGATTCTTATCTGTGATATGGCGAAACATTAGAAACTGATCCTTGGGGATTACTAGGGCTACTACTCACCTCGTGTATCTTTTGTTTATCCCGATTAAGGGCTTCCCTCAGAAACAACTCTCCCGTATTGGCGTTCATATTGAAGAGCTTATAACTCCCTAGCGGATCAGGCTTAAGGCGATATCGCACCAGGGCATTCTGACCCATGTCCGCATCACTCGCATACGCCTGAAGTATCATTGTGCCCACTGTAGCATTCTCCGGAACGCGCACTGTGGTATTGTGCAAAGGTCTCACAAAAACCGGAGCATGATCGTTAAAGTCCGATACGCAAATGTCCAGGTTGCTTTGGACTATGTTAGCCGGTACACCCAGATCCCTGGTGGTAATGGTCAGACTATAGTTGCCAAATTTGTTGCGTAGTGTTCTGCTGGCGTAGATGTGAGCATTCCAGGGATCAAGTTGTCGCAACTCAAAGAGACCTACATATTAGAAGGAGATAGCTTTAGTTGTAGAAGAAAGTTGATTGTTAAAGCAGAGTTTACCTTCTCGGTTTCCCTGAGTAATGGCCATTTCGAGACGTCCGTTGGGCGTGGCATTGTCATCGGCATCCTTGCCCACAATGCTGGCAATGCTCTCGTGCAGCTCGTGATACTCTGTGATGAGAACGCAGCTCGTGGGTAAACTGATCTCTGGAGCATTATCATTCTCATCCAATATGGTAATGCTGGAAATATAAAAGCTAAAATATCTCTTCTTTTCTCTTTATTCTCCTCTTTTTTTACTTACAACACCTGCTTAAAAGCATTGCGACTTTCTCCAGCCAGAAAGCCAAACTGATAATTGTCCCAAGCCTCGATCACCAGATTATACGAGTTCTTTGTCTCCCTATCCAGTTGATCGGCCACAGTTAAGACTCCCGTATCGGCATCTATCGTAAACTTGCCCTGGGAACTAATACGATCCATGAGAAAAGTAATCTTGCCAAAGTCTCCGGCATCGGCATCAGCTGCCTGAACAGTGGCAACTCTGGTGCCGGGCTCGGCACTCTCGCTGATCGTGTAGTTCTTGCTGCCACCAATGAAGTAAGGATTGTTATCGTTCTCATCCAGAACAGTCACAAAGACATCGACGAGAGCAGATCGCTGTGGCACACCCGAATCTGTGGCACGAACGCTAAAGTTGAGCCACTGATGCTGCTCGTGATCGATCTTGTTGGCCACCACAATGGCGCCAGTTTGAGCATCCAAGTGAACTAGATTCCTGTATGCAGGATTCCCCTCCAGAGCATATGTAATGGTGCGATTCTTGTCCACATCATAGGCCAGGACATTGGCGATCATCACACCATTGATGCTGTTTTCCGTGATAGTTTGCTTGTAGAAAGGTTGCCTAAACTTAGGATTGTTATCGTTCTCGTCCAGAATTTGAATGCTCAGAAAGGCTATAAGAATTGGAGAAGGTTAAATGATATCCAAATAACTTTAGCATAGCTTACCTTCAACTATTTGCTTGCCCTTGGCCGCAGCCAGATCCTCCACGGTAATTGCCAGCTTGATGTGCTCGACTTTTTCGCGATCCAACAGCTTGATCACCTTGAGATGACCCTGTATGGGATCCAATTCAAAGGCGCCTATATAATCATATTCACTGATCTTTACCAGTCCACCTTCCTCATTGTGTGCCTCGGAAAACTCGGCATTCAGTTTATAGCGGAGTATGGGTTTCTGATCGGGATCTGTAGCCTGAATCTGATATACCATGGTGCCTACTGGAGTGTTCTCTAAAATTCTTAGAGCTGGAAGATCACTTAGAATTGGCGGCTTATTGTTGACATCCTTGATGCTGATATTCACAGTCGCCGTGCTCATTAGTTGAGAGCTTCCAAGGCCACCATCCAATGCGATCTAAGAGCGAAGATTGAGAGGATCGATTTAGATCAGTCAATCACCCTAAGAACTCTCCCAATTACATACCACATTCAGAGTGTAGAGCAGTCGTTTGCTTTCGGTCAAATCGGGGTCAAGATTGGCACCCTGGGCCACATAGATAACGCCGGTTTCTGAATTGATAATAAACTTGTCACTAGCACCCTTTTGTATGCGATAAACGATCGCATTGTTGGGCGAGGATCCATCGCGGTCGATGGCCAGCACTTGAAGCACGGAGCTGCCGCCGGGCAGATCCTCGGGCACAGTTTTGGAATAGAAATTCTTTTGAAAGATTGGCGGATTGTCGTTGACATCCTGCACATAGATCAGGACAGGGACTACGGTGGACAGCATGGGAATTCCCGAGTCCCGGGCACGTATAAGCAGTTCAATCTCTCGCATATCTGCATTGGCCTGGCGCACATGTCTTCGATTGTTGTCCACCAACTCCTCATAGTCGAAGTGATGTAGGGGACGCAGCAAACCACTTTCAGGATCGATAGTAAAGTTCATGCGATAGAGACCCTCGACAATCTCATAGGTAACTTGGCTGTTCTCGGTGCCATTCAGATCCAGATCGCGGGCTTCCACCTGGAGAGGAGTCTCAAACTCGTCCTTGTTCTCCAGGAGCTTTGCCTCATACTGACGTTGCAGAAAGGTGGGAGCATTATCATTTACATCCTGAATATCCACTATGATCTGAGCAGTATTTCGATTTCCCTGTCCCACGTTGTCAATGGCCTCCACCGTCAAATAATGACGGGAGATTATTTCCCGATCAAAAGCAGCACTTCCCGCTGTTTTGATCGTGATAATACCCGATATGGGGTTCAAATGTAGCCTAAACAATTATTTTATTAGGAAAGTAATTTTAGTATCATAAAAGAGACTTACAAGTGTGCAATTCCTCCTCTAAGATTCGTATATCGTATGCCCATGGTTCCGAAATCTCCGGAATCAACATCAATTGCCTCTACCTTAGCGATAATCGTACCGAGTTCGCTATTCTCTGGCACGCCCGCATTGTAGACCGACTGAGTAAACTCGGGAAAGTTGTCATTCTGATCGCGTATAAAGATTTGCACGTGCGCCGAACTTAAATACAATTATGAATTTGTTAATTTTTCGAAGTTATATTCGTTTGATCGTACAAACCTCCAGCGACTTGGTTCATCGATCTCACGAGCGAATATCGTAAAGTTAATCTCCACAAACTCCTCAAAATCCAAAGATTTGGAATTCTTAACGCGTAACATAAAGTTGGCTTCATTCACCGCCAGCTCGGGCACAATTTCGAATAGATCGTTGGGCGGATCGAGAAACAAACGAAATGTGCCATTTTTCCCCTCGTCATGATCGTAAACGATATTCTGCACTTCTCCATCTAGGAAATTCAACGGGGTATTTGTCTGAGCATTCTCATTGACCTCACAGCGATAGATCGTTTCCCCAAAGGTGGGAATCTCATCATTCACATCTGTCACAATGATCGTCACCTCGGTGCGTACCGTGGAGGGAACTTGCTGTGTTCCTTCCGCCGACTTTGATAGCTCCGTTGCCGTGATCCTCAGTATGTGAGCACCATTTACCTGATCGCTTTCCTCCTCCCGATCCAGCACGGTCAGAGTGTAGACCACGCCCGTGTGACTATCGATGTCGAAGAGATCATTGCCGTCCAGAGCATAGGCAATCGGATTGTTAATTCCACGATCTCCATCGATGGCACGCACTCGTAATACTTTTGTGCCCACGGGAGAATCTTCGGCAATGCGTGCCACAGCCTGAACTTCCACAAACTCAGGCGGCTGATCCTCAATGTCCTTGACCTTGACTAATATAGCGGCAGTGCCTGTATTGACAGGTCCTTGATTGGCCCGATCGATGGCCAGTACTCGCAGTTGATACAAACTCTTGGTTTCATAGTCTAGTTCTCTCTGAAGTCTCAATATGCCCTTGCCTTGGTGCGTGGAAATGCTGAAGATATCGTTATCTCCGTCCAGCTCCTGCAGATAGTAAACCACCTGACCATATGCTCCCTCATCTGCATCGGTGGCTTCCAGGGTGCTGATCACGCCCGGAGCACTGCCCTCTGGTATTTCAATGGCATTTTGATAGGGCAGAAAGATGGGAGCATTGTCGTTAATGTCCTCGACGAGCAGCAGAAAACTCTGCGTCACATAGTTGTGATCGCTAAAGTGACTGTCCGTCAGGGTGAGCACTATGGCATACTCGTCCTGCGTCTCGCGATCCAATTCCTTGGCCAAATAAACATTGGCCTCATTGCCGCCCGTGCTCTCAATGCGAATGATGTCGCTGTCGTGAGAGTTACGCTTGCCAAAGATCAGAGGATCGTTGTCGGGATCATAGCCCCTCAGTGTGTATATGTGACTGCCCACTTTGGTCTCTGGGCTCTCCTTCAGTCTCAGCACAATCTCGGATTGTCCATCGATCGCAAACCGGGGTGGTCGATTCGAGAAGACGCCACAGATCAATGTTGTGAGTATTATGATGATCCCTTGACCTACTCGTAAACCTCCTTTTAAGCGCACCTTCTTGTATCCCATGCTGGCGATCAGCTTGTTTTCTGACTTGGACTGTTTCTCGAATTCGTTGTACATTTTTATGTTGTGAAGACCTGATGATCGGAAGACCCGAAGACAACTGCTGTCGACAACTACGACAACTACATGGCAGGCCGCACTCGACCAGGGCCAGGCACCTAGAAAATAGACAGACTGTTACAACAGACACTCGGAGTTAACCCATTTTTTTCGGTTTTGTTTTTCTCTTCCCCCTTCTGTCCAACCGAATGTCATTAAAATGTGTCCAAATATTTAGCGAGTCATGTGTACGATCTGTGCCTTATGACCTTAAAACAGTTTCGCTTGAGAAATCCCAAGTACGGAAACCTAATAAAATATACAAATGAGTGCGAGTAAAACCCACTAAGAACTAGTCCAACCGGGAGGTAATGACTATACAAATACACTTAAGTTAGATGACATTTTTTATATATCCAATAACCCATTTTAATTTTTATTATAGAATATAAATATACTCATTAGAAATAGTTGTATATCTATTGATTGAATGAGCTGGAAAAAACTTTCTTCCATTGGTTACACTTTTAATAACAAAATTAGAATACTCTTTAATAGTCATATTACCCTATAAAAATGTGAATAACTGGAGTTGTAGCACTAACAGCTTTGTTGAAAATGGTTCTAGTTTTGTATCTAATTCCGATTCTGCTTGTGATGTTGCAACACATCGTAAAGTCCGAAATAAAGTCGGACAAACGATTCTTAATGGTACTGCACACACACATTCCAGTCTTTAGATCTTGTTTGGCACTATCCGATGTGGCTGATTGCACGTTCTGGCCAAGTCTGCGTGAGAAGTGAGCAGAGGTCTTTGGAAAGTTTTATGTGCAAATTAATAAAACCTTTACAAATTATATCTTTCATTTTTCCGGAATTTTACTAAAGAAATTTAATTTTTTTCAAAGTTTAACGACCGTTACATTTAGTTAATTACTTTGAGTTTATTATTAATATATTTAAGAAATTTGTAGATTGATTGTACAATATATAAAAGATATTAAATACAAGTCTAGAAAAGTCATATTCAAGTCAAATTCGTTTGTTTCTTAGTTAATTCGCAATTCAAATATTTCGTCAAGTCGAATGCTCATGAAACTGAAATCTTATCTCTTAGTGTGGGGATTTCGAAGTTGAAGCTGCATCTTGTAATTGAAATGCGTGTGAAAATGTATCCATCAGATATACCAGTATCTTTACTTGTCTACCAACTATCTGCGGGCTTATTAACGCAATAGGTTGCCATTGTTTGAGTTGAGTTTAGTTGAACTCGGGTTTTGCTCATTAAAAGCGTAACAATTGCCACGCCCAAACGCCCAGTCGTCAAGCGGTTGATAGTTCATTGATTTCACAATTGCAAAATATTATAATTTCGATTTTTCAGCAATTTGTGTACAGCTCGTTAACGTTTTAAGCCGTCAATTGATTTGTAAGACTTTGCAGATGTATTTACAGATGCAGATACACTTGAAGATACAGATTCATTTAGTTGACTCGCAGTTCATTACCATTTGCGTGTGGCTTCAACCTCTTGGATGCTCATATTTATCTAGTGTTGAAACATCATAGACAAGGTCGTTTATGAATTTCCAAATGCCACCAGTATTTAAAGCGGCCTCGCGTATTTTTTTTACTTAATAATAAAAGGAAAGATAATAATTCCATTTGTGTCTAAAGTAGCTGATTTCGCTTTCAACAGCAACAGGCATAACCATAGCTCATGCCACATGCCACATGCAACATTTTCTTTTTTTATTAGTATTAAATTTAAAGCATTTTCCTAGCGGTGTATTTAGATATTCCTCAGATGATGCTAGCGGTAATTATGTATTTATGGCCAACGCTTTTGTGTAACGCTTAGCAATTGGGTTGTTTGGTCAGTTAGCTGTGGAGAGTGGTAAAAGGGAGGGGGAAGGGGCAGCAGAGGGGCTTGTGTGTGTATTTATAATTTCATGCTGCAATGATTTTAATTGCGATTTGTGGACTTAATAACAGCTAAATATGTTGAAAATTTGGGTTATCAATCTTAATGCTATCGATACATTCTAGCAGGGCAATGAGAGGGTGATGGGGGAAGGTATACTTTCAGATACATCCTAAACTTTTAATAATTAATATTTTACTATTAACTTATAAATAATCTGAAATAGTTTCGTTTGAATTCAGCATCTACATTGTATATCAAAACAATAATTAAACTATCTAATACAAGCAAAAGATACTTTTACAAATTACATGTCATGTTGATTGTTATTTATATAAATGAACTTAAGCTATATAATCGCATTAGCCGAAATTAGCTTAGTTAAATTATAATAGACACTTATTGCCTCAATTTAAAGCAATAACTGTCCCTCTCTCTCTGAGGACTATAGCTAATATTATATGAAGCCAATTTTCCACAAGCCGAAAACTGAAAACTTACTGAATTAAAGCAAATTAATAAGTTATACCCAAAGTCAAACTGTTATATTACACATTTCCCATAATTTATGTAAGACGACAGCAAAGGAAATGGTTTTGACTCCGACCCAGATACCATGACGATGTCGTTTTTCCTCAGTAAAAACTAAAAACGAAAAAAAAAAAACAATCTGCGTAGGAAACGCGTGACATGGTTGAAGTTTTTGGTCTTTAGTTGACTTTTTGCCAAAGACAACGGACCTTAAATTTTGGCCAACTATTTACGCTTGGCATGTTCTGACCCCAACTTGAGTTCCGTCTGGAGCATCGATCAAAATGTGTTGCCAAAAGTGAAATTTTGCATAAAATGTTGCAGCAGATTGGCAGCAACAATTTGTAAGCGTGTGTGTGTGTGTTCCTGATAGACACAATTCAATTGTGCGGTTTTCCATGTAACCACAACAACATGATAAAGATGCCAAACAAATCAAAATAAACAATAATTTTGTGACTGCCAATGTGGCAAGTTTCCTGCCATCGTTTGCCAATAAGCCGCCAGTTGACGGCTTTTTGTGGCAAGACAGGCTTAGGATTAGCCATGGAGTTCACATGGCTCCACACATGAAATTCACTTAATTAAAAATATGCTAAACTTAACTGTCTGAGGCGTTAGAGCTGAAATGGAAGTTGTCTTTGGCTTTAGCTGTAGCTGTAGCTTTGTGACCAATGCTGCCTTCAGTTTCCGGTTGGGTCCCAGTCCGACCGAGCGAGCGGTTGAGCAAACAAATGAGCTTATGGCTCGACTACTCCAATTTGAACACTTCCTCCCCCATATTAGGGCTCTTTTCTGTCATGCACATCGATTCCAAAACGTGGCTGACAGTCAAGTTCAACGCCAGCTAACAATTGTTACAATGTTGGTTGTTGTTGTTGCTGCTGCTGCTGACAAACAAAAGAGTGTTTGCCCAGGCTGTAGAGATGGGGGACTCAACAGCAGGGAGAGAGAGAGAGAGAGATGGAGAGGAGCCTCGAGCTACATGCAGCTTCGTTGCGGTAGCTTGATTTTTGACTCATAGCCAGAGTCAGCCAAGAGTTCAGGTGAACTGTAGGGCCCGCATCGCATCCGCATCGCTTTCATGGTAATGTGCGTAATCGTTGTAGATACACATGTATCCGTATCTGTAGATGTAGCTGTATCTGTATCTACGGGTATATGCCGACAGCGCAGCTAACTGAATGTTTGTTAGTGTCGAAACTAATCCGCACGTTACAGTTCGCCTCCTCTGTATAGCCTTAAGTATTTGCATCTTCAATTTTGGACTTGGCATGTCCTTGGCTGTATAGTTGGGCATTTTTAACACTTGCATTTTTTTAATTTCTACTTCAGGTTTATTCGTTTTGCAACCATCATCAATTTTATTTTTAGCCTATCTCATCTTGATCTTAAAAAACAGTTTAGCTCTTGAATTTATATTCCTATCGTTTTAAATGGAACTAAATTTACTTTTTAACAAAAATCTTCTTTTCAACCTATACAGATCGAATGGTTAATATATTCCCAAAATTCAACTGTGTGACCGTACTTTTTAAAACTTTACCAGCTACTATTCACCTATATTATAATTTGACTAAAATAATTTCCTACTTTTCAGTTTAGGAGTTATTCAACACCAACTCGTTTTGCACCCCTATTTTTGCCTTCAGTCCCTACATAAATATTTGTAGGTCTTGGATCAGCAAACAAGTCAAGGACTCTTGACCTTCTCTAAATATGCCTCATTCCTTTACTAACATTCCTTTGGGGTTGCAATTAGTGTAGGGTGTAAACTTATCCGTCCTCGGGCTATTTTCAGCACTCACCCTTTTGTTATTCTTCAGGCAGGATATCAAGTATCCTCTGATGAAAAATGGAACCAGCTGACTGAACTCGATCTTGTTTCTCTTTTACAATTAATTATTAGCACTGACACATTTTAGGAGGGCTCGATGGTTTAAGTACACTACACGACACACGTTACTGGTAATTAGGCAGAAGTCAAAAACCCCACACACTTACACACACACACACACACTATGAAAACGTGTCGCTCAAATTGGGCAATGCACGAAGCGGAACTTGGAGTTGTCACCGTTATTCAGGTTAAAATTAAAAGATCACTTTAATGGCACTCAAATTTGGAACGTGCCAAGACAGAAAATATTCTAAGTAATGTCCACGAAAACCCGATCAACAATGAACTGCAATTTCAAAACGTTATAAAGCACTTTTAATCGATCGGATTCGAAGCGCGATGACGAAGTGTCTGCCTCAACTGTCGCTACACGACTGACAACGGATCAGACTACAATGCTCGTCTCTGCAGCCGGCGTGCGCTATGGTATCGTCGTCGTATCGTCATCGTCATCGGCGTCGTTGTCAACGAACGAATGAGGTACATGGCAACCCCTCGGGCAAAGAGAGTCGATAAGCGAATGCAATGCTGGCACGCGAGTAATTAACGAAGCGTGAATTCCAGTGTCGTGAGCATAGGCATTCTCGTTGTTAGCCAGAGAGTGGAAGAGGTGGGAGGAGTGGAAGGGGTAGCGACTGCTTTGTTTGTTTACATTTTGCAAACTCTGGAACCAACATGTGGGAGAGCTCATTGGAAAACTGGAAGTGTTTTCGCTTGAAAATGTGCATTCTGAGATGTATGTGCATTCATAGCGAAAGAGGATTTTAACGTTTTATGTATTGTTATCAAAAATACTCTTCTATCCAATTTAATCGACAATATTAGTTGCGTTATTTAATTTATTTATATTTGATTCGAAGTTGTTCCATTTGTTTGTTAAAAATTATGCCGGAATTTTGATCATGGTTTGGCATCTAAATGCATTCTGCATTCTGTTTTTCGAAATTTCGGAAACTCTGGTTTAACTTTTAATCAAGTTTTATATCGTAGTATACTAAAACACTAAAATTAAAAAATCTGTGGCTACCAGTATGACAACGAAAGGACAATAATTCCTATCGATAATGGCACAATTTGTGAATGAATTTTGTTTTAAGATATATGTATGTATTCCGCAGAAAATGCCTCAGATTCGTGGTCGAGAAGCGGCAACGAAAAGGGCCAGTGTGGTGGTAGCGCTGCCTCCGGTCGTGAAGAAGTCCAGCAAGAGTCGTTCATTTCATTTTCGATATCTGGAGTTATGTCGCGCCAAGAATTTAACACCAGTACCCAATATACGCTCCAATGCAAATACTACCACAATTCTGGAACTATGTGGAGATAAGCTGGGAGTCAGTGAATGGCTGTTGATCATCGATGCTCTACATCATGATCTTGTGCTCCAAACAATGATAATACGCATGCGTCGTACCAATGGAAACAGTGAGTATAGATCCATTCAGAGAGAAAAAGAGAGAGAGAGAGTAATATTAACAGCGCTCTCTTTTGCACAGATATCGTTTTACCAATTGACACTGAGAACAGAGCTCGACTTTTTCGCCAAAAGCCCGTGATCTACACTCGCTACATATTTAATAGTCTCGTGGAGGCGATCGTTAACTGTGTAAAGTTGAATAAAAATCTGACGGTATTGAAGTTGGAGGGACTTCCATTACAGGATAGTTATATTGAGTGCATTGCACAGGTAATATTAATTTTTATCCTACAAGGCTATGTACTCACATCAATTTCCATTTCTTCTAATAGTCCCTTGCCTCAAATGATTGTCTTAAGGAGTTGAGCTTCCAAAAGTCCTATATTGGGGACAAGGGCTGCGGATCGGTGTGTGGTACCGTCAAGTACTTGAATCATATCGAAACTTTTAACCTTTCTGAATGCAACTTGGGCCCCAAGGGAGCTGAACATGTTGCTGATATGATCAAGGTAAGTTTTATTAAATCAAATGAATTATTATATTTATTATTATATTAAAATTATTTACCAAATTCATTGGTTCCAGATGCAAAAGATTTCGCGCTTCTCTGAAGGTTGGGAGAAGTCGCTTCGTTATCGCAGTGTTGATGTGGATTCGATTGCGGGTCTCCGCAATATTGCCCTCTCCACTAATCCGAACTTGGGAGATGAGGGACTTCGCATGATTGCCGAGGTGCTGAAGGAGGATGCTTGGGTGAAGTGTGAGTAGCCTGAATTTTATTCGAAACCATCTCTGATCTGATCTGATTTCTGAACCCACGATAGCTATCGAAATGGAGAGCTGTGGTCTGACTGACCGTGGTGCCAATCTTATTTTAGAGTGTCTGGAACTTAATAATGCCATTACCGAGTTTAATATTCGCCACAACGATGGCATAAGTAAGTTCCTCATGCGCCAGATTCGTGATCATCTCGGCAAGGAGGACGAGGAGAAGGCGAATGAGCCTCAGTATGATCTCAGCTGTGTCATGGGACTGCAGAGTCTGCCAAAGAATCAGAAATACACTGTCTCCCAACTGCTGAATCACACCAAGACACTGGAGGAGCAGCTGTCCTTTGAGCGTACACTGCGCAAAAAGGCTGAGAAATTGAATGAGAAACTCAATCAGCAGCTGATTTCCTTGGGTCCTGGCGCACCTCCGCCTCAGGAGAAGGTCAACGAAGGCGGTAAAGTGCCAAAGGGATATATGCTAGTGAAGGGAGATACGCTACAATCCTTTATCAAAAGGTAACATTGAATCCTTGAAATTGTAAAGGTATATATTTATTAAACTCTGCAATTCCCTCAGCTCCCAGGGTTATCCGCAAACTGCAGCGCAGTTCAATCCGTTGGTTAATAGCACTGTCACCAGTCCGGATACAACTCCACGCAGTGATAATACCACCTTACGCAATCAACTGAATCGGCAAGCCTATCAGGAGCAGATGCAGCCGGATATAGATGAGGGAGAGGAGACACCCTCGATGAGTGCCGATGATCATCAACCGCGCCAGGTGTTGCATGTGCGCAAGGTGCGCAGCGAGATGAAGTATGTGGAAACCTATTCCAAAGATAACTCCAAGAAGCGGGAGTCCAAGTCTGACCACGAGTTTGCCAACGAACGCGACGTGAGTAAAGTTGCATTTGACAATAAATAAATAATATAACAAACAATATATTTTACAGTTCAAGCTGAATCCCAAGGTACAGTTTGAGATGGACATTGGAGATGGTATGATGATAAACCAACAACAACTGGAGCGCATACGCTGCGAGGTTCGTGAGGATATGGAGCAGGAAATGATGCAGGCATGTCAGAAGAACGCACAGTACGAGAACGAATGCATTGGAGATGGTGTCGAGAACAATCGCAAGCACAAGGATAAGCTCAAGAAACGTCTGGGAGCCATGGGTAACAGTCATATGACTCAGTTCATGGACGAGCTGGAGCGAAAGATTAACAGCAAATCTGGCAAGAAACGTCACAAATCCAAAATGCAGACTAAAGACTCCAATCATGTGCGTGAGATTAATGACCAGGAGGCCTCAATGCAAGCCATGAACATGAATGTGGATGCTTATATGCCGACTATGGAGGATATGGAACCGGACTCGGTTGCCAATAGTTCGGAATCCGAGGGTGAAAATGCAGACAACTTGGCACGTGGACAGGGATATACGACTGCACCCATGAAGGTGTTCGTCAGACGCACACAAAACGTATCCGAATCCATGGAGTGCCAGGAGCTGGACGGGGAAGAGTCGGAGGATACCATAATATCACCACGCTCGGTTTATCTAGAAATGCAGAAGAAGAAGAGTGAATCCAATCACTAAACAGAAATTGTTTTGAAACAAGAACTTCAGAAGGTCCCAGTAGCTCGACAATAAATGGGGTACAAACTTAGGTTTGTTAGGAACACAGGGCTAAGGACAAAATTTTCCGTAATAAGTGGAGATCTCTTATTGCAATTGTAGAAGGGATTTGGCATGAGAACTGGTTATGCTTTCAGAATTACATCGCATATTTATCTGATCTTTGTTCAGATTAAACAGTTAATTTAAAAATAAAAAAAATAGTAAAGCGCCACAACAAAACAGCAACAACAAAACTTGGAGATGCACATTGTAAACAATTGATAACACACAGTTCTTGCGCCTTTTACATATCTGATTTATTAGCATTTTTGATTTATAGTGTCTGTAGATCTTTTAATGCAAAGTGCAAATACATTCTACATACAAGAAAGTTGCAAATTTGTCATACGTTATGCATTTATATGTTTATAATAATATAGTGGAATATTTTGTTTTCAATACATATTGTAATTGCTACTGCATAGATTTGCTCAAGTATTCAAGATTAAGTAGATCGAAGATTATATATGTTGTGTGTTTATAAGTATATCGATTAAGTTCAATCGTACGACAATCATACTTTCAATAATAATTACGATTTTAACCGCCAAAACCGTACAGGGTGCGTCCTTGACGCTTCAAGGCGTATACCACGTCCATAGCAGTCACGGTCTTACGCTTGGCATGCTCAGTGTAAGTGACAGCATCACGGATGACGTTTTCCAAGAATACCTGTTGGAAAATCTCATTTAAGTTAATAGTTGTACATCATTTACATATAAAATACACTTGCCTTAAGCACACCACGGGTTTCCTCATAGATCAAACCCGAGATACGTTTGACGCCACCACGACGAGCAAGACGGCGAATAGCCGGCTTGGTAATACCCTGGATGTTATCTCGCAACACCTTACGATGACGCTTGGCGCCACCCTTTCCCAATCCTTTGCCTCCCTTTCCGCGACCAGTCATCTTTAGATATTATTCAGTTATAAGCTACAATAGATAAGTTAAAAAATTAATACGCAAAAACTGGTTTGTCCAGAGGAACGCCATTTTTCTGTTAGCATGCATACATATGTACATACATATACATAAATGCATTCTAATATATGAAAATGTGCAGACGTCATGTTTAATTGATGCATATCTAAGCAATTAAACATACTAAAGTAATAAATAATTTAATATTACACTGCATGCGTTTATGTAGTTTTAATTATTTGTTGTTGCAGTTTTTTGTGAAATAAAGTCGACCTACCTTTTCAAGATTTTTTCTGAAATAATAGAATATGCCTCTTATACTTTAGTGTTGCCAGCCGGTCCAAAAGGTTTCAGATGTGCTCTTATACTGCGAGGCTGCCACACGTCCCAGAGAAATATTTCCGATCTGGCAGGTCGTACCCTTTTAGTCAAATTGCCAAAAATAGTGGATTTCTAAAAACAAACTTTTTTAAATTTCTAATATTTTTGAACTAGAATTTCTTAAGTTTTCTGTTTTGCAATTTTGCAAATTTTTTTTATATATTTTGAGAACTAATTTTGTAGTTTTATTCCCGAGAATTATCTTAAAATCTTCATAGAATCATTAAATTTATTTTTATTTAATTTCAAATCTCCATTGGGATCTGTCATTATTGCTTTTATTGCGTTCTTTAAAAATTTTTTGTTAAATTTAAAAATTGCGCGCTCGTTTTTTTCTTCTCTAAAAAGTTGGCAGCACTGATTGCATTTGTATGTGCATAACACACATACGCACACACAACACATACATACAAATTGAAACTAAATTAATATTCGCTAATAAAAAATAATCCTTAACTGCCAGCCAGACTCATGACAGTTCGATGGAGTTGTTGCTTTTGATATTTAACAATCACTTGCATTATTTCCATCTTTGCATCTATTTTCAAGTTGCCGTCAAGCTCAAAAACATCTTGGGCAATTGCCATTCCATAGTGAAAACTAGGCGTACTTTGGATCTCATCTATCATGGGTTCCACACTCATTGGAGTTATGTCTTCAATTTCGGCATCATTATCCTCCATGGGTACATTAAACTCCTCAATCTCTAATTTCCTTGGCCTAATTTCAGCTCGATCTGAACACTGTGTCAAAGGATTGCCAGAATCAGTATCTGGGGCTCTTTTCTGGTCATCCCCATCAAGAACCGCCGTGCTATTAACGTCCGAGTCGTCGGAGTGAGCACTGTCGTATAGATTTTCCGACTGTCGATTGAAAATTTTCATGTTAGCTATTTAGCATACTATATTTATTATATTTACTTACTTCCGAAACGTTCTTATTGTCGTGAACAAAAGGAAGAAATTTCAGTTGCTTCAGGAATTTCCAGCCTTCCAGTCGTTTTATTTCCTCGGGCTGTGCTCCACGGGCATTTGCATCGAATATTGCCTTTTGCTGCAGACGGTAATAGGAGGCAAGATTAAGCCATTTTCTGGCCAATTCATTTGTATAGGCTCGAAACTTAAACCGTTTTTCCAGCGTCCATTTTAAATTCTTCCAAAAGTTATGTTTCAAATATCGAATACTATAATCTTTGTGGGTTTTGTCCCACATGTACGGTGTATTTCGAATTGTTGTAATAACGAAATTAATCACTTCATCGGACCAATATGGTCGCGAATCATTAACGCTTGACATTTTCTATGTTATTAATTTAATTTTTGCAAGCAATTTCTTCTTGATTTAATCCACTTTTGTTGGAAATACCAGCTGACTGAATGTTTTAGTTAGTTAGAGAGGGACAGAAATATAGACCAGTCGAAACTCAATTAAAATACTAACAAATGTCGATACATTTATCGATATCGCTTGACTTTTAGCTATTTTTGTTGGCGCCAAGTCGCTAAATTTCAATTTGGGTAATGAAATTTCAAAATCCAACAACTTTGCAATACATTAATAATTTTAAGAAAATATTTAATTCGAAATTACATGAAATTAAGGTAAACATTTAAATAAAGGCTTGAAGTTTATCAGCCCTCGGAAAAGGGCAAAATTTTAAAACTTCAAGAAAATAATTAAAATAAAATTCCGAAATTGAGTACAAAAATGAAGAGTACTCATTTTCGGAATTGTACTTATTAGTTTGAGTACAAAATATCAAGCCAGATCGGAAGCTTTTACCGGATGGGCAGCCCCCGAGACGCCCTATGTCATTAAAATCAAACCAGATCGGAAACTTTTACCGTATGGGCAACCCCCGTGACGCCCGGCGTCATTAAAAAAAAATGATAGCTTCACTGCTTGCATTTTATTCACTATTCTCAGTCGCAATGGCCGCCAACAAGGAACGTACTTTTATCATGGTCAAGCCTGATGGAGTCCAAAGAGGACTCGTCGGCAAGATTATTGAGCGTTTCGAGCAGAAGGGCTTCAAATTGGTTGCCATGAAGTTCACTTGGGTAAGTAAAATGGGTTTTTTAATTGAATTAGAAAATCAATAAATTCGCGTGTTCAGTTTTTCGCACTTAACCTCAAAAACGACCGGTTGAGGTTAAAGATTTTTAGAGGTCAGGGATATCTTATTTTTTATACATATTTACAACAATATTATGTTTTTTTTTATTTGTTGTACAGGCAGACAAGGACTTGTTGGAGAAGCACTATGCTGATCTGTCTAGCCGTCCCTTCTTCGCCGGTTTGGTCAACTACATGAACTCCGGTCCAGTGGTTCCCATGGTGTGGGAGGGTCTCAATGTGGTCAAGACCGGCCGTCAAATGTTGGGCGCCACCAATCCCGCCGACTCCTTGCCCGGCACCATCCGTGGTGATTTCTGCATCCAGGTTGGCCGCAACATCATCCACGGCTCAGATGCCGTCGAGTCCGCCGAGAAGGAGATTGCTCTGTGGTTCAACGAGAAGGAGCTCGTCACCTGGGCCCCAGCTGCCAAGGATTGGATCTACGAATAAATGCGAGATGCGATCATGTCTATAGTAGAATTTGCATTTTAATGTGTCTGCTACTCGTTTAAGACTAACACCGATTCTTCAAAAGAAATAAAAATTCCACATTATTATGTATTGTATGTATTTTTCGTCGTATATATATTTTATTCATTTCGATACTCTGCCCACTCTGGCAGCGGGTTTTCTGTTGGTAGCACCCAGCCAACGGGTATGCACGACGCACTCTTCTCATTGTCACATATGTAGGAGTCCCAGATGAGTCTGCAAACAGTTTAAAAATGGAGTCAGTTTAAGGAGCATGCTACAATAATAAAGGTAGCGACAACAGTCGAAGTATGACAGTATTAGATACTAAGCAAAGAGAGCTCTCTCTGAGTTGTCGCCACCTTAATTATTGTATTTAAGTTAATTATGAAATAGTAGTAAATTACCGTCTTTGTAGAAATTCTTGCATGTCTCGCTTTTTCTGTCCACGTCGTTGCTGCTTTAGCGGAGCAGATGAATCTCCAAAGATTACCCGATCCCACTGCTTTTCCAAATTACCAGACTTTCGTGCACCTGTCTCATTCTCACTCTCCTGCTTGACGCGCCTCCAAACTGTGCGCATTTGGGCAAGCTTCTGGCCCAGGTCACTGTTGCCACCCCGCGCCTGGTACAGACGCTCCAACAAATCGAAGGTCTGGAGGATTTTGGTGGCATCGTGCAGTTTCTTGAGTGTAATGTGTTCAGCATGTTTCTCAGCCGCTTCACATTTGACCTTTGTGTCCTTGAAATAGGTTGCATCTGCTTTGTTCACTCTCTTTTGTAACTTGCGCTTTTGCTTCACTCTTTGGCGTCTTCGTTTTCGCTGCAATTGAGCGCTTTTAATTTGTTTACACGACAGACTCTCCAGCTGCGTTAGCAACGTTGTCGTGTGTTGTTGTAACTGAAGGGATTGCTCCGCATCACTGCTGTTTAACGGAGCATTGCTTAAACACTCCAATTGTTTTAAATTTCCAATAATATTTGTTAAATTTGTCTTTATTTCGCTTAATTTGAGATTATGCGGCATTTTACTGGTTAGTGTTGGTTAACGTTAAAAATACTTTTTATTGACATATGGTAAAAGTAAAATACATTTAAGAATGAGTAATTAAACTTGGAGAACTGATTTCGCATCACTTAGAACCTCGGCCGCTTTAGTGTAGGCCTCAGTTTCCTTTAGATCCTGTTCATCCTGAAGATATTTGGCCAAAACATCATACTCCTTTTGCAATCTGTTCAAAAGCAAGCAGTGTAATTTTTTATTGTCCAAGTTTTAAGCCGCTTGATGACTCACCTGCGCTTTGAGTCCGGTATCATCATTTGGCACTCCTGTATCACCTCCTCCTGTTTTCGCAGCACATGGTCATCAGCTCCATTGCCCTTGAACTTATCCAGGCGAGCCAATTCGGTATTCACTTCCTTCTCATAAACTGTCTTTTCCTTGGCCAACCTCTTGACAACACCCGTTTTAATAACCAACTGTCTGATGCGTGGATCTGCCATTTGAGAGCTTTTATTGTGTTAGTAGTATGTCTAAAGAACTAAAATAATAATAATTCACAAAATAAATTCAAGTACTTCTTTCGTTTAATGATTTATCGCCAAATTCCACACAGCCGGCTGAGTTGCTTTGTTGTTTATAAATTCCGCCTGTGAGTCAGCTGGACGACAGCAGCGGTGCTGCCAACTTGTTTTAATAGTCATGTCGCAAAAAACGGGTTGGCAGACTTGGGTCGCCCATTTTCAAATTGTGATCAAATTCAAATATGTTCAAAACTTTGTAACTACTATAATTTGAAACCTAGAATTTTAAAATTTGTTTTAGAATTATTGTTATATTTTTGTCGAAATTTTGGATAGAATTCAATTGTATTCAATTATCCTCCAAGGCCCAACAAGCTCCCAGAATTCATAATAAAAATGTCCCTTTATTTTATCTAATTTCGAATTAAGCTTTTTATAAAAGCAGAGTTATTCAGTGCTCAATTATGTGGTAACCTTGGTTATGTCAGTTTATAAACAGGAGATTTTCCCACTTTCTTAAATGGCCTATTTGCCAGCCATTCACAATAGCTTACGCTGCAAAAAATCCGTTGCGCATAGTAGCAAATTTCAAATCTGTTAAATGAAGCATACGCGACGATGTACAAAGTTCACGGCATAATAAGTTGATTTAAACCATATAAATTAAAAAAGAAATGATGTTTATGGTAATTTACGGTTAAGCATTCTTTATTTTATTATTCTCAATTAATACAGTAAAAGATCATTTATGTTTATTAAGCAACGTTTTCTGTATCCATGAATGGTTTTCTGTTATGGGTTACAATTTTATAATTTCAGAGTGTGTGAGTAACGATAATGAATGCATTATGTATGGCTCGCATGCATATTTCTTTACGTTATTAAGTATGTAGGTATGTATGTATTTATGTAGTATGTGGTTAATCGATAATGAGAAACATTTGATTAAAGTATGCAAATGCCAATGAGGCTAGATCGAACATTTAGAATGTTTTCAAAACCGCATGATTATGTTCTTTATGAATATTTTTGTAATACTTCTTAAGCATTTGTCTTTTTTCATTTTTGGAGAAATTTTGAATTCATTGCGAATGTAGTCTTTTTTTTGTTTTTAAATTTTTTTAGATGGTATAGTGGGTTTAAAACTAAACTCTGAAGTTATTTTAGGTAATAATAGATTTTAAATCGAATGCCTCCGACTGACTTATCAAAAGTATAAAAAGTGTTTAAAATCCATTGATTGAAATGATGTGGATGGTTTTAAAACAATGTCAACGATAAATGAGAAGCAGGAGGGCGGGATTTGGGGATTTGGGGCTGTGGGAGCTTTTGGGGCTGGGCTAGCAGCAAACTCCAGTGGCATATTGATTTTGCTCTGGCTCTGTACCAGAGTGTTTCCTGCGAAAGGATTTGCGGTGACGATACAAGTTTAGATAGTTATAGTAGATGATGATTATGAATATGATGGCGACCGATTTTGAGTACGCATACGGGAATGATTCCAGGTGACCAAAGTGTCCAGACGCCTCCTCCTCCTTCTCCACATCGCCTCGTCGTGCAGCTGGTAAAAGGATGCATGTGTCCATTGACGCACATATATCCTCGCTAATTGTATGTGTGATTATAATAAATTGCAGTATTTCCTCAAGTTTATATAATATTTGAATGCAGCAGTAAATAGTAGTTGTTGTTGGTGTTTTTGTTGTTGTTGATGTTGATTGCTTTGCCTTTGCCACGGACTCTGATTTTAGCCCCTGATTCGGTTCTGATCGTCGATGATTAATAGATATTATTAATTTGAAGTGTATTGCTGTTGCCGTTTGCTGTTGTTGTTGCTCTTGCTGTTGCTGTTGTTGTTGTTGTTGCTGTTGTTTTGATTGAGTGTTAGTTGTTTCTTTACAGATTTGCTGACACCCTAGTTATTTCTTCTTCTGTGCCTTCTCAGCGGCTTTTGTTACTTTGCCCGAGGTCGTTTCTTTAAAGTTCACCGACTTGATAACACCGACGGCAACCGTTTGACGCATATCACGTACTGCAAAACGGCCCAGAGGCGGAAATTCTTGGAAGCTTTCAACGCACAGCGGCTTGGTCGGCATAAGCACTATAATGGCCGCATCGCCCGACTTGATAGCCTTGGGTTCGGTCTCCGTGGTCTTGCCCGTACGGCGATCGCACTTCTCCTTGATTTCGGCAAACTTGCATGCAATATGTGCCGTATGGCAATCGAGAACGGGTGTATACCCATTGGCAATTTGCCCAGGATGATTCAAAACGATAACCTGTAGAAACAAGTCAATCATTAGGTCTCAGTTATTTGACTAATATGCTTAACTAATATATAATTTTAAATTTGTATATTAAAGTTATATCAGCTTAAAATAATTATTCGACAAAACTAATTCTATATTTCAGTCAGCAGTAAATTAGATTATTTCAACTTTTTTTGCTTGAATTATAATTTTGGTTGAAGTTTTCCACTACAGTTTGGAAAGGCTTGAAAAAAGCAAGCTCCTTTAATAAGTTATGCCTGCTTAAAATAATTATTCGACAAAACTATTTCTTTATTTCAGTCAGCAGTAAATTAAATTATTTCAACTATTTTCCCTTGGTAAAATTGGTTGAAGTTTTCCACTGCCTAAAAACGCAAGCTCTCAGCCATTTGAAGTGGGTTCCAACACTAGTAAATATTTATATATTTATTTTCCTATCAGTATAAGTATATTTGAGATTGTTCCTACTATTCAAAGTTTAATTGAAGTTTTTTTCAATTTAAAAGTTATTGACTGTTGACTAAAATATCGAACTAACTTTGTCAAAGTAACTATGTTAAACTAGTCGGAAGGGCTACAGTCGAGACCCCGACTATAAGAATACCTGTTACATACATTTAGGAGTTTGTGTTTCCTTAAAAATTAAAACTGCTGTTCTGTTTAATCAATTATGATGCAATTAAGTGGGATGACAGACATTAATAATAGATAACGTTAATTTTCAAAAACTGTGTTATTTCTTAAAACCTGTGGATGTAGTGGTTTTTCGAGTTTTGGGTGGGCAGGGGCGTAAAGAGGCTTGACAAAAATTTAAAACAAACTTGTTTTGCGTGTGGTTTTTATAAGTCTGTGTACCAAATTTTGCTACTCTATCTCTTAGAGTCTCTGAGATGCTTTTGTTCATATTGACAGAAGGACGGACATGGCTCTATCGACTCGGCAATTGATGCTCATCAAGAATATATATACTTTATAGGGTCGGAGATGGCTTTTTCTTCCTGTTACAATATACACAATATACCCTTGTACTTATTTTTTAAATAAAGCATAGATTAAATTTAAAGAAAACAAATTTTAATATCTATTCTAACTCTTCTAATATGTAAGTTTACCCACCTGAGCAGTAAAGTCAGCAGCTCCTCGTGGTGGATTGTTCTTGGAATCACCAGCCACATATCCGCGACGCAGCTCCTTAACCGAAACGTTCTTCACGTTGAAGCCGACGTTGTCGCCGGGCATGGCTTCTGTAAGAGCCTCGTGATGCATCTCCACGGACTTGACCTCAGTGACCAAGTTAACTGGTGCAAAGTTCACCACCATGCCTGCAAACAGAATGTAATTAAAATGTAAGACATTTGTAGGAAGGAGCCTATCGGAGGGAATAACCAACCTGGTTTGAGAATGCCCGTCTCCACACGACCGACTGGTACAGTGCCGATGCCACCAATCTTGTAGACATCCTGCAGGGGCAATCGCAACGGTTTGTCGGTGGGCCGCTGGGGCGGCATAATCGCGTCCAGCGCGTCAATCAAGCACTTGCCCTCTGTTTTGCCCTCCTTGCGTTCGACGGTCCAGCCCTTAAACCAGGGCATCTTCTCGGAAGCCTCAAGCATGTTGTCGCCATGCCAACCGGAGATGGGCACAAAAGCGACCGAGGCCGGATTATAGCCGATCTTCTTGATGTAGGATGAGACCTCCTTTTTGATTTCCTCGTAGCGTGTTTCACTGTACGGCGGCTCCGTGGAGTCCATCTTGTTGACGCCAACAATGAGCTGTTTAACGCCCAGAGTGAAGGCCAATAGAGCATGCTCTCGCGTCTGGCCATTCTTCGAGATGCCGGCCTCAAACTCACCGGTTCCGGCGGCAACGATCAGGACAGCGCAATCGGCTTGCGAGGTGCCGGTAATCATGTTCTTGATGAAATCCCTATGTCCGGGCGCATCGATAATGGTCACATAGTACTTGGCCGTCTCGAACTTCCACAATGCAATATCGATGGTAATACCACGCTCACGCTCCGCCTTCAGTTTGTCCAGCACCCAGGCGTACTTGAACGATCCCTTGCCCATCTCCTGGGCCTCCTTCTCAAACTTCTCAATCGTACGCTTATCGATGCCGCCGCATTTGTAAATCAAGTGACCGGTGGTGGTCGATTTACCCGAATCGACATGGCCAATGACCACAATGTTAATATGAATCTTCTCCTTGCCCATGTTGTTATTTATTCAACAATGTCCCCTTTATAGTTGTATTCTAGAACCTAAATGCAATATAGTCACACATATCAAAAAAGGGAACGTGGGTGTACACATATATATATATATATTTTAGGTATATAGATAGACAGAGAGAGAGAGAGAGAGAGAGAGATAGATAGAGAGAGAGAGTGAACAAGGCGTGTGCTATGAGGACACGAGTGTGCATCGGACATGAGGACTACATATGTGTCTATATAGGGGTCGATGTGGGTGTGGGCGCGACTCTGTTCGCGGTGTAGAGACCGAAATGTTGCAGCCAAGTATTCAGTGCATATATACATATATATATATATAAATGCATATGCACACCTATATACAGTATGTCAAGTAACTGTTTAAGCCGAAAAAAGCGAAAATCTTTTATTTTTTTTAAAACTTTCCAATGGATCTGGATTATTTTTTATTTAATTTTAATAAATAGAAATTGTAACAAATAAAAAAAGAGTTTATTTTACAAAAAAATAAAACCGTTTCTTGAATAACTTTTGAAAATTGGTCACTCCTACTTAAAAAAAAAAGAATGGGAACTCACCTGGAAATAAGCTTGATTATGACTTGCCGCTTGCAAGTGCTTCAACTGACAATTGCAATTCTGGAAAATGAAAATATTCTATTTATTGCTGATGCGAATAAACCAGACATTTAATTTATTAATTCAATAAGCACAGAATTATGAAATAATAGATGCAATTAAAAAAATTAATTTGACATACCGAAAATGGAAAATGGAAAAACCCAGACCGCACGACACGTCTGCCCGTTAGTCAATGCCCGGAAAATCTGGGCAATAAGTATGCAACCAAGTCTCAATTCTCGGCACGAAAAATCAATAGCGAACCCAGACAAAACGATGAGAGACTCTGGAGCTCTATGTAAAATGCGAGAAGCAGCCGAATGACGACGATGATGTCGCCGAATGCACTCCCAGACCCACACCCCACCCTATAGAACACCCCATCAGCCCTTAGCACCTGCAGTGCTCAGCAAATCGGTTTCACTTGAAAAACCACAACAAGGAACTACATATCTGTGTTTCGGATAAGGACAATGATTGAAATGAATTTGGTAGCTAATTTGACGTTTATCAACAATTTCAATGCTTTTTTTATCAGACGCAAGGGAGGACGTGAAAATCAATGATGGCGACGCGTTGCTGGGAAAACTGATTGCAACGGTACGAAGTGTGTGTGTGTGTGTACGTGTGTGTGTGTGCTCGCCGACCGGCATTTGAGGCATTCGTGTGCTCTTTCTGATTCACTATATTCGCGAATTTGAAAGGGTAAAAAACTGCACAGACACAGACACACACACACACACACACACATGCAAATGCATACTCATGGAGAAAAGAAAAATGCCGCTGCTTCGTGCTTCGGGTTGCACTTGCTCATCGTTTCCGTTGGTCGTCGTCTTTCTTGGATAAACTAGCAAAAACAACAAGGAGACAAACATTTACATTCACATTCACACTCATACATTCCTATGTACAAACAGTTAGTCTAGAAAGTGCTTTGACAATTGAAAAAGTCTCAAATTTGTTTTCTACGAAAATTATTCGTCTTTTTTTATCTTGTTCTAAAAAACCACAGTCATATATATTTACATAATACAATTCAAATTTAAAAAAATGTATATTTCTTTTGCAGTTTTGAAAATCACTTGCTTGACTCACTGTATGTACTTATGTGTGTGTGTATGTTGTGAAGAGGCCAAAGCGTTGTGATTTATTTTCTACCCTAGAAACAAATTTAACTTGCAGATTTTTCTCTAGTTATTTTTAACAACATATACTTAGTACATACATTTGTATGTATGTATGGTATGTACACGTGTGTACGTATTTCGTATTTGCATTTAAGTGCAAATTGTAAAGAAGAAGAATGCAAAAGGGAAATGTAAAAATACTTTCGAAATGCAGCCTCATCGCTGTGGAGTGAGGAGACGTACACACAGATTAGCACGTCATTCTACTCATACATACATACATATTTACATACAGTTAGTCTAGAAAGTGTTTTAATGCAAAAATTCACACATTTGTTTTTTTATTTTAAGAAATAGTTAAATTCCAAAACATTTATTTTCTAGTTTTTTAATTGTTGGAAGAACCATACAGAAGAATTATGAAAACAGAATTAAAGTCTATAAAAATATATATATTTTTTGACAGAGAAAATATGTTGAATCTACACTGTAGATTTTGTATCTGGTCAAAGCATTTTTTTGACTAACTGTATCTACAAGTACATGTCACTACATATGTATGTATGTATGTCCCGGTTATCGGCCATTTACTTAGCTGTAAATTTGCCATAACGGCAAAAATGATTTTAGGTCTATAATTCTATTCTGCATTCTGTAATACTCATTTATACTTTACGTATCTATTATAGGAATATAAATTAATTTAAATTTCATAATAAACTTAGCAAATTGCAACACACACACACTTTGAATGCAACGGTGCACCTGACACACACACACACACACTTATAGAGTTGTAAAGCTTCTTCAGACAGACTGAGCTGAGCCGCCATTTTGAAATTTTGGAAAAGAGAAAAAGCATATTTGTACATAATGTGCACACAGGATAATCCATATACATACATACATATGTAGATATAAGTTTTCATATGTATTCAAAACTCAGACACTGCAATAACTGAATAATTTGTATTTCGTACGATTTTATCAATAATATATGTATATGTACATAGATACCGTTACACATGTATTGCACCATGCACTCGTATTATGCAAAACTTGGCTATGAGACACCGGCCGGTAAACGCACGAAATTCAAAACTATTTACACATTTTAAGAATGCGAAATTTATGAAAATAATCAAAAGTGGAATTAGGTTGAGATTTTAACTGTTATTTCACACCCAGCTAATTAATCGATTAATATGAATGGTAACGTTATTTAAGGATTTTATGAAAGCTGCACGAACAGTAAGTACGAGTAAGTACGTGCACTTACCTCGAAACCAGAAAACGGAAAGACAGAAATCGACAGCGACAGCGACATTCAGTCGGTTGACGATGGGGGTCGAGCCGAACGATGCACGATGATGCAACGCCGATGAAATGACAGAGTAGCCACCAACTGGGGTAAGGAATGGGTATGATAGGCGGACACGTTGAAAATTGCGGGCAATTTTAAAATTCAACAAAATAGAAGAGTTATCTTTGACACGCCGAAGACTTGATACGCTTGCAGAACTTGCAATCAAATTTGGTCAGATTGTCTCTATGGCGGATGCTTGATATTTTACTCCGATCTAAACCAAATTTGGTCAGGATGTGGAAGGCAAACACCAAATGCATAATCTGTGATATTTGTTATTATATCTGAAAAAAATCTACATAGTTTCTTCAAACTAAAGGTTGATTTTGAATGGAGATTTTCTATATTAGAATGAAGTCAGATTTCAATATAGGTATCCTTTATCCATTATGATTTTTAAAACACATGTTCGATACCTGTAAAAGTTCTATTTCTATTTCCTAATCAATCAAAAGAAAGAATCAAATAAGATTGTTTGAGAATATTTGACCGATCATTTCTATGGCAGTTATATGATATAGCGATTCAATCTGACTAATTTAGAATAAAAATGTAAGCTTTATGGGTCTGCGAGATCTCCTTATCTACGATTAGTTATGTAAATGTTACATATCCTGACAATATTATAATATAATTACACTAATTGCAAAAACAATAGATTTATGTTGAACATGAGGAAGACTCGATTATAATTAGCGTAACTGGTAAATCACTAGATGCATTTGCAAGAACATAATTTTTATAATTTCTGGAGTATGTTTTTATATATTCAGAGCCTAATAACTTTTTACATGAAACAGCAAAAGCATGTCAGAAGTATATTAAACATTTTTATGTATTCATGTGCATATATAAGTATACTTATGTACTATTTTAGACGTCAGCCACAATTATTTCCATTCACTGTCTGATTCGTATTCTGGCCAATCTGGTTTCACACCAGATGGCAGCTTCTTTTGCTCGAGGTATTCATTGAACTGTTCCGGAATCGACATGAATCTACGAATCTTCAAACGAAATTGCCTCCACGTCCATTGGCCATGATTGCGACGATCTGTTACCATGGCCTTATAATTAAATTTATGCTTGTTCAGGAAATATGAGAGCTCTTTGACGACGCCCTTGGGTAATCTGAAATGAATAAGAAACATATAATATAATACATTAATTAATTAATATCATATACAACTATCAACTGTTTTGACAAAGTTCAAAATTTACTCATAATATTCTCAATGTGACATATTTTATTTTGTCAAAAGAATTACTTAATTAATAGCCTCCAAAAGATAGTATTATAATAAATCAAAAAATATCCCATATGATATGATTTTATGATAAGATTACCTGAACTCAGGATCTGATCGCCTATCAATTGCCATCTGTTCCAGTTCCTGCACCACGTGACCACGTTTTGGTTTCCTACTCTGTGCTTCTTCTGCAGACTCCTTTTTAGGGCCCAATGCCGCCAGTTCCTCATCATCGAGTTCCTCTTCTATAAAACCGTTTACAATTTTTGCTGCCTCGAGTCTTTCGCGTTTATAGTTTGGTATGCCCAAAGACTTGTTCGGATCTTTGGCCAATCCCATTTCACTGAAATTGGTACCCACGCGTTGACCTTCCATCCACAATTTCTTCATTTCGGGACTGCAAAGCAAAAACAATATCTTGAGTATAAACAAAGAGAATGAAGGCTCATTTAATACTTACTCCTTAATTTTGCCACTGTTTTTACGGGTTTTATTCAGTGTTTTGCGATTAACATTGTAGCGATAACGCTTACGCACATGATTCTTACGGATTTTCATTTTATATTCCGCTTAAATTAACAGAAACTTGAGTTTACTTTTTAAAACAAAACAAGATGCACGTGTTGAGCTGTTCACTGTTGCCAACTTAGCTATTTTATAGCTAGATGTGGCTATTTTCATAATTCATTTGCTAGAAAAATTTAAAAATTGCTATTAGCTGGAAATCTGGCTATTTATGTTATATATTCAGCTATGTTTTGTTATTAATATTTTTGGTAAAACTGAGCCTAAGAGCCCAAATTACAAATTAAACCGAATTTAACAGAAACAGCTATGGTTTCCCTCCAAAAACTTGCCAGGTGCAAAGGCTGCCACCCTACAAAATATCTCAGTCTGGCAGCTTGTTCCAATTTAATCAAAATAAAAATTTGGTTGCACCCAAAGAAAATTCACCTAATTTGGAATTTTTCTTAATATTGAAGAAAGAATTTTTTTTAATTTTTGCAGAATTTTGGTTAGAATTTTGTCGATGTTTTTCATATTTTTTTTTTAAATTAAATTTTAAACTTCTTTCCCCTGTGGGTGACGAACTTCAAACCTTCATAAAAATGTTTTCCCTTATTTAATCTAATTTCGAATTTTAAATTTTCATCAATATATTAATTTATTTTGAAGATATTGCATTTTGAAATTTACATTTACCTAAATTTTAAATTTAGAACATGGCGCCTACTGAATAATGAACTAGATGAGTGAACGAACTATATGAAAGATTAGTTCGTTCATTGAACTACTACTGAACTAAGTCCATCAATTGTATCTATCGATATCGGACATCGATAGCTTGTCAACATTTATGTTATCGCAATTATTATTATAAAGAAAACAAAAAGATGCGCGACGAAATTTTAGATCCCCATAATTTGGTTAAAAACCGGGAGATATTGTACCGGTTAATGATAAGGTAAGCGAACAAGCGTTCACAGGCTCACATGACATGTTTATAAATTATTTTGTGGTTGTGTGTAGCCAGTTAATGTACGATGGCTTGGAGAAGTTTGCAATGGAACTATCGATGCTGGTCAAGGCGGATCAGTGTGCGCCAAGTGAGCGACTGCTGCACGTCATGATATCGGGAATGCAAACCATGGCCGAGAAGGATAAGAGCAATACGGATGACGTGTTGCCCGGCATTGATCTAGAATTTGAGCCGGACGCATCTGCCTTGGCACCGGAGCCACATTCCTATGAAACAGCATATGTGACATCTCACAAGCAGGCATGCCGTGCAGGAGCATTTAGCTTTGATGGTTCCTTGGTGGCAACCGGCAGTGTTGATGCGAGTATTAAAATTCTGGACGTGGAGCGTATGTTGGCCAAGTCGGCGCCAGAGGACATTGAGCCGGGTCGTGAACAACAGGGTCATCCAGTCATACGCACATTGTATGATCACACCGATGAGGTGTCCTACCTGGAGTTTCATCCCAAGGAGCACATCCTAGCGTCGGCTTCTCGCGACGGCACCGTCAAGCTCTTTGACATTGCCAAGCCATCGGTAAAGAAGGCCCACAAGGTGCTCACCGACTGCGAGCCGGTGCTATGTGTATCGTTCCATCCGACCGGCGACTATATGGCAATTGGTACCGAGCACAATGTGCTGCGGATCTATGATGTACACACCACGCAGTGCTTTGTCAGTGCTATTCCCTCGCAACAGCATAAGTCGGGAGTTACGTGTGTCAAGTACTCGCCCACAGCCAAGTTATATGCGACGGGCAGCTTTGATGGTGACATCAAAATCTGGGACGGCGTCAGTAATCGTTGCATTAACACAATTGCCGAGGCGCACAGTGGTGCCGCCATCTGTTCCCTGCAGTTCACCCGAAACGGAAAGGTGAGTACTCTCACTTTGTCTGAAATAGAGTCCACCGTCTGATTTATTATCTTATTCATTTGTAGTACTTGCTGTCATCTGGCATGGACTCTATTGTTTATCTGTGGGAGCTATGCACCAGTCGACCAATTCAAACTTATACGGGCGCTGGCACCACCGGCAAGCAGGAGCATCAGGCTGAGGCTGTTTTCAACCATACCGAAGACTATGTACTCTTCCCGGACGAAGCAACCACCTCGCTGTGCTCATGGAACTCTCGTAATGGATGTCGTCTCACTCTCAACTCCCTCGGCCACAACGGACCTGTGCGCTATATAACTCATTCACCCAATGCACCCGCTTTTCTAACTTGCTCCGATGATTTCCGAGCCCGCTTTTGGTATCGTCGTGCCAATAATCAATAAGCGTCTTTTAAGCTAAGAAATTTATAATAATATTAAACTTTTACAAAAATAAATCGCTTTCTTTCATATTTTTAGCGCTACTTTTAGTGCTTTGTTTTTAACTAATAATATTTCTACACTTTTATGACAATTTCTTAATTTAAAAGCTGGAAATTTAAAAATTTTTACAGAGTTTTTGTTGGAATTTTTTGCATATTAATAGTTTTTCAGAAATTATTTTGTAACTTCTTCATTAAAATGTTTACCTGAATTTAATGTATTTTTGAATTTAAAATTTTCTTAAAATCATTTTTGGCACCGGCGTCTCGGGACTTGCCCATCCGGTAAAAGCTCCACATCTGGTTTAATTTTTTGATTTAAATTTAACGATATAAATAAAATAGCTATAAGTACTTACTTTGACTATTTGTCGATAGATGGCGCCACTAACAATTTCGCATTTGAAAGAATGTACTAGCTTGGCGCGCTGTTTAAAAAAGTAATTAGATTTGAAAACAAATTGTTTAGTTCTGCAATAAGATTTCAATTACACAATTTTAATTCATGTATGTCGTATAAAAACTATTTATTGAGCGCATTGTTAAGTTAAGTCGTAATGCTTGCTATTTAAGTAAATATTGAAATCAGAATACATAATACAAATGCTGAGTACTTTTGAGCGTACGATTTGTGCGCCTTTCATTTCGTATGGTTATTTAAATATATAGAGGACACTAGGATTGTATGATGTAATTATGTATTATTTATAAATATCAGTTAATTTTTCACTGGAAGTCCCTTGCGCATTTTGATGTGCATCGAATTGGTGCACGATAATGCCTTAAAAATTATAATTATAAATAATATGAATATAATGCTAAGAGTCTGCTAGAGCATAATTAAGTAGTCGATAATTAAGTTTACAACATCCTCGTGGGCAAGGAACCCAAATTGTGGATTGGGTTCATGACGCGCCTCGAAGTTATTTTTGATAATTGCACAAATAGCCAATTGATTGGATTTCTTGTTTCAACCAATAAAACATACCAATTATTCTACGGACTTTGAGTATTGAACGTAATACTATTTACAATATATAAACAATGAAAAAAAAAACTATTAACAAAATCACAAAGGAAATAAAAATAATAATCGAATAAAAACAAAAATGAATGCTAAAGAATTCGCTTTCATAATAACGAGTAAAAGTAGCGAGTTGAATTAATTGGACGGTGTCTACGCGTTCATGGTCCAAACGAATTTAGCGAGTACTTTAAATGTTTAAATTTACTTATGATTAACAATTAATTATAATTAATTAATTCAGTTAACTGTTTCAGGCAGTGGGATCTAAGTATTTTTCTAATTACTAATTGTATCAGTTGCATTTAAAATAGTTCATAAATGTTGCTTAAAATCGAATTAAATGTAGTACTTAAGGCTTTATGGACGGAACCTTGTTAAAGTAAATCTGTGTTACAAATATATGTAATTGCTTAATTATCGAAATTCACTAAATTATCTAATTCATATTCAGTATTGCTTATTGTTGATTTGAGTGTTTCAGTTTTGAAGATTGCTTATCGTTAAGTATTTTACAAATATAGTTAAGGCACTCGTTCTCGTTATCGTCCTACTTGTGCGTTGGTTCCTTGGTTCCTTCGTTGAGTTCAAAGGAAAGTCTTTACGTTGCTGTTTGTGCGGCACTCGTCAGTTTCGGCAGATTCTTGCCCTCGGGCACCGCACACATCGCCGGAGGCGGCGGCGATGGTGATGGAGATGGCGAGATTTGTAGCTCGTTCTTGATGATGACATCGTTCTGTAGGCTCAACATGGCCGCTGCTGCAGCGGTGGGCGTGGTTGCCGCATAGCTGCTCAGCTCGTGCTCAGTGTCCTGTTCCTGTTCCTGATCCTGCTCCTGTTTCACATCCGGCAACAGCAGTGTGCTGTCCTGACATTCGAATGCAGTCAGCTGTTGTTGCTGCTGCTGCTGCTGCTGATGTTGCTGCTGTTGCTGCTGCAACTGTTGCTCCTCCAGATGCCGCTGGAATTGCTCCTGTTGCTGCTGCTGTTGTTGTTGCTGGTAGAGCGTGGATTGAATATCTCCAGCTGCTGCTGCTGAGATTAAATACTTGAGCGAACTGTAGGCGCCAATATCCTTGGGTGGCGTACAATTCTCATGCGTCATTTTCAGATGATTTTTCATCTTATCGGGACGCGAGAATTCCTTGGAGCACACCGGACAGGGAAACACCTTGCGATGCTTGCCCTCATGGTAGAGAAACGCATGACGCTGGAAACTGTACTTGTTCTTGAAGGTCTTCTGCATGTTCTCCTTGGCGCACTCGGTGCAGCGATAGACGCCCTCAACGACGCTGGCATAACGAAACAGATCCAAGCCACGCACCGACATCTCCGTCAGGTGTTCCGCCTGATCATCCAGCGTGGATTGTGCCTTGCGACGCACCCGACGCCGTTGTACGGGACGCTTGGGCGTGGAACTTGTTGGTGCCGTTGATCTGGTGATTTCACGGCCAACATCCTCTGTCGGTGCAATTGGCTCGTCAAAGCCATCGGTTGCCGGATAGCCGGGCAGTCCGGCATTCTCGTCTGCCAGCGTCAACAGCTCATGGTCGGGCTCATCACATTTATCCTGCGGTTCGCTCAGTGACATGAAATCCATGTCCTCATCCACATATTGTCCCTCTGCCATTGGCGATGCATCTGGTTGCTGTTGTTGTTGCTCCTGCTGCTGTTGCAGTTGTTGCTGTTGCAGTTGCTGCTGTTGTTGCTCCTGCTGTTGTTGGAAATAGTCGCTGGCGTTGTGCTTTGCATTGGCGGCAATGTGCAGCAGCAATTGTTGGTGCAAGCTGGCGTTGTTGTTGCTGCTGCTATTGTTGTTGTTGTGCGCCTGTTGCGACTGTCGCTCCGCCGCATTGGCCAATGATTGCAGAGCGCTGCAATTGTTCTCCTTCTGCTGCTGCTGTTGTTGTTGTTGCTGCTGCTGCTGCTGCGGTGTCTCCTTCACACATTCCTCCACAGGCACTGGAAGGGGCAGGGAATGGTTTAGAGGCACAGCCACTAGTAAGGAGCAAGTCTCCGGATCCTTGGCGGCACCACGTAGTTGTTGTTTCAGCAACGAATTGTTATTCTGTTGCTTTTGTGGCACAGTTGATGTTGTTTTTGCTGCCGTTGCTGCTGCTGCTGAATTGTTTGGATTAATGGCTCTGATCTTCAGGCCCAGAATAGTGGGCAAATGTAGCGAAGTGGGCGTGGCATTCTCAGTTGTTGTTTCACGTAAGGATATCGCCTCAGTTGCTGTCGTTGTTGTTGTTGTTATGGGAATTAATGTTGGCGGCCCGAAGAGACGCTGTGAGAGTTCTGGAGTTGCTTGAGCAGCTGCAAAAGGCAAAGGATTTAGTTATTAATTAAATATGACACTAATTAAATTATTATATTAAATAAAATACGTGAATACATAACTAGAGTTCTTTAAGGAACATTCTGTTACCATTTTTCAACAATATTTCCAAGCTAAAGACTGTCAAACATTTAAAACAAATCAATTCCGCAGCTTGATTTTAAGATTAAATCATTATGAAGACTTTTTCAGCAATACTTATTCAAGGATCCGTCTCAGATAACTATATCATACAAAAAGAATCTCGGCAAGCCGAAATCTTTTATAAAAATAAATAAAATGCAAACTAGTTTCTTTTTCAGAACTGTATTTCTTTTTGCGTGTGTATTGTGAGTGTATTTTATTTTTCTTCTCAGTTTTAGTTTCATATTCATTTTTGAAGTTCGATTTTAAGTTCATCGATACAATTATAATCTTTAATCGTTAAACGCATTTTGTAATAAAAAATAATTAAAAATACATATATGTTTTTATGTATGTATAACAAAATTGTTATTTTATTGAATAATATTGCGTGATTTACTATTATTTATAAATTTTACAAAATTTGTAAGTGTATTCTTTCTGTTTTTTTTTTTTAAATTATTGGTAACTTGCATTTTTGCTAATCCTCCTGATAAAACATTTTGTTTTCATTCTGTTTAAGTGTGTGGAAGATTGTTGTTGCCATTTAAACATATTTTAACTGTGCAACAAGTTCTGGTTAAAAAATGTTTGTTATTTCTTCTGTTTTCTTTGGGCATCAAAAGCATGACTGTTTAATTATAATATTATTTATTTATAATGGAAGTTCATATAGTAGAAATTCATCTCTATAGTTGTATTGTTTTCGAGTTGGAAGGCGAGAGAAAATTGCTAGGATTTTCTTGAGTGTGTGAGTGTGTGTGTGTATGTGATTGGGTGTGTGTGAGTGTGTTTTAGTTACATTTAACGCTGTTTCTTGAATGCAATAATAAAACATATTTATTATAAATGTAAACTAATATAATTAAAGTTAAAATATAGTACATACAATATAAATATGTATTTGTATTTGTGTGTATGTGAGTGTGGGTGTGTGTGTTAACGCCAAATAATAATGGTTGTTGTGGTTGGGTTAGCTATAGTTTTTAAACATATATTTATATATATCGAATTTGTTGCGATTGTTGTGTTTGTTTGTTTGTTGGTTGGTTGGTTTGTTGAATAGGCTGATAGTTGGGTAAGTTGGTGGATAGAGCGTTTTAACTTAACTACATAAATTGCACTAGCTAACACTAAATAAAGAATTAAAAACAAATTACATTTAATAAATTAGCGTAGACACGCAGTTTGTTTTATTATTTATTACACAGATTATTTAATTGCTGTTTTACTTCCTTCTTCTTCTTCTTCTCCTTCTCCGTCTTCTCTTTTATCTTCAATCGATGCTAACAAAAATTAGAGCTGTGTTTTCTTTCTGATTGCAACAAATTCAATTTCCATTTATTTATGTTTCTCTTTTCTTTCCTTTGTTCAATTATGAAAATTATTATTTTTTTGTTTTTTTAACTTTTTTAAGTGTTGTTTTTTTTTGTTTTTGGAGATCGTGTTTATTCTTTTCGCTTTACATAATTAACTTTTTGTTTGTTTTGATTGTTTGTCTCTTGTTTTTGCTGCTGTCGAATTTACATACATATCTTATTGTTTTTGTTTTTTGCATATTCCTTTGCTTTTGCTTTTGTTTGTGGTTTTTGTGTTTTGTTTTTTGCTTCGTTTCTTTGGCGATAATTTAAGCCTCCGATATACAACATAAATTTTACTTGTAATTGTAATTTTATAATTATTATAATTGTAATAAATTGATAAATTATTTGCATAGTTGGTTTAAGACTACGTTAGTTGTTATTATAACCGTTATCATAATCGTAATCGTAATCCTAATCATTATCATAATCATTATTAATTATTAATATTGTATATTATTGTTGCTTTTACAATTAGTTTATTAACATTTAACGTTGCTCACACAACTCGATACGAAACATTTGCAATCCCTCGATCGAGCTGTGTGTTTAAATTGGTTGATTGATTGATTGGGTTTACTTTGATTATTGGTCGGGACGGGTCGGCGGACATGATTGAAGAATACCGACCGCATTCCCGGTTTCACAATTGTCCCCATTTTCATCTTTTAACTAGCTTCATTTGAAGGCAACAAGGTAGATCTGCGTTCTTCCCTCCTTTCGCACGATTCACACATATTACATGATTAACATTTAAACGTAAAACAATATGATAATCATAATGTAATTCAGTATATATATATATATACTATATATATATATATCAATAGAATTATATATATATAAAATAATAGACTATTTCTACGCGTACCAAAGACATAATTAGATATTCATATTTCTATATATATATATATATATGTAAGTTGTTTAGTTAGTTATTAACTAAACGTGCTCTTGTTTTTGTTTTTTATTTTTTAGTTATTTGTTTATGTTTATTGTAACTTTTATTGTTACGGTTGCATTCTTTATAAGGCCGCTGCGGTGTGCAAATAAAAATGTCAAATGTACACTTTTAATTCAATTATAAATAATAATTAATGAATAACATATATATGCGTACATATATGTGGTATAAATTTTGATATTATTGAGTTTAGTTTAGTGTAGTTCAGTAAACCTAAATGTGGTTAAGCTATTGGTATTTAAAGATTGGTATTTGTCATTGCGAGACGCAGACGGTAGCATTTTTTTTTTTATTGTATTGTGGTAAAACTAGTTCGAAACCGGATTCGAAATCGAAAATAATTGCACAACATGTGTATGAATAAGATAAAAAAAATATATATAATAAAAAAAACTAAAATTGTAAAAAATAATAATATTATCATAGGGTGAGAAGTTAGAGAAATAAAATGTTCAACAGAGGGGAGAAAGAAATTTAAATTTAAACTCAATGCTGAGATTAACGCTTTCGTTTTGAAAATCAAAGCCAAGTAAATAACTAAAAAACAAAATATTAACACATTTTTTTCTTTTTTTCTTTTGTCTCTATCTCTTTCTGCCTCTGCAATCCCCCCGCCCCATCCCATAGCCTATAACCCGCCCTATAAAGCCACCTAGAAGGCACACGTTGCGCCTGGCGCTGCCTTTTTTTTTCTTCTACTTTTCAACTAATTTTCATAATTTTCAAAATATTTTCATTATTTTTTTTTCATTTTTTTTTGATTTTGGAATACGCGACTTGTGTGTGTGTGTGTGTGGGAATTGTTGCAAGCAATTTATTGCGCCGCGGCAGCTGCCGCTGCTGCCGTTGTGAGCGGTCCTAGGGAACCGCTTGACGAGGACGTGGACGAGGATGATGAGGTGGAGAGGGCATTGCTTGTCGCTGGCAGAGATTGATTTGAATTCTGCGCATTTAGGTCGGGGGGCGTGGGCGTGGTTGCCGCTGAGGCGCCCAGCGATTGATTGGCCAATGTGGCAGCCGCAACGCTGGCCAAGGCCGTCGATGGATTCTCAATTTTGTGTATGATCTTCACGTGCGCCGTCATGTTATCCTTGCGCGTGAACTCCTTAAAGCAGAACGGACATGGATAGACCTTAACGTTGCGCTTATGCGAGGTTACATAGTGCCGGCAGAAGTTGCTGATGTGCGTGTAGACGCGCGAACAGACCTTGCAGCGGTACGTATGCTCCCCCTCTTTGGTACAATAGTCGCGCACCGATCCCTCCGTCTCCCCCTCGCCAATGTTGCTGCTGAGATTGAGTTTGGTCTTCACGGCGGCGGCAGAGACTCCACCAACTCCACTGCTGCTCAGATTGGGCGTGCTGCCGCCAAGCATTTCGGACTTGAGCTTAAAGCCATCATTGCTATTGTACAGTTGGAGGTATTCCTGTCCGGACGCATACTCGTTCTTCAAATCGCCATTCTGCTTGAGCTGCTTGGGCCGCTTCTGTGCCCGAGGCTTGGGCGCTGACGATGATGCGGGTGACACCAGTGGCGTTGAGGCGGCATTCACCTTGCCAATGGGCGTTAACTTCGGAATGCTGACCATCGACTTGGCTCCCCCACCACTCGCAATTCCAATAATATTCAATTTCAATCCACCGCCTCCTCCACCTGCTGCTGCTGCTGCTCCCGATGCACTTGCTGCCAGAGCGGCTGTGTCTGCCTGATGTTTCCGCTGGGCGGCAATGAGGAAGGCCTGTTGTCTTGCCTGCTCGTTGAGGTGATGATGGCTGCCAGTGCTCTCCGTTGTCGTTGTCTGTTCCTGCGAGGTCGAGTTGTCCGTCAATGGATTATACTTGAATTCCACGGGCTCATCGTATTCATCCAGCATTAGTTGTGGCTCCATATACGAAGTGTCCATGCCATCGCCATCGCTATCGTTTCCATCTACAAGAGAAATGCAAAATGTTAACTCATAGATGATCTATCAAATGTGTGTGTATGTGTGCGTGTGTGTGTGTGTGTGTACAATGCAAGAGAAAGGCAAAAACACAAATGATCAGAGAAGAGGCAACTCTAGTTTCAAATCGGATCGGAAAAGCTATAGGGATTTTCAAGCCATTTTCGTATTCATATTCTTTTTGCACACATATTTTTGCAACGCGTTTCGAGTTCGAAAAGTTCATTTTTTTTTTTTTCATACATTTTGTTGTTGATATTTTGTGGAGAAATATATATAGATATTCAGGAGCGTTTGTTGTTGCACGCATTTATTTATAATAGTAGTATTCTTTCATTCAGCTAACGATTTTCTTTCATTTTCGATTTACGCGGATATTCTTTCATTTTCAGTTGTAATTTTTGTAATTTGGAAAATTCGTTAAACTGGCAAATGAATTTGGATCAATTTTCTTTAGATAAGTTTTCAGTTTAAGCGTCGGCCATAAATCCCTGTGAGCTCATCAAACCCGATTGTAAACTTCACATAATTCTCTCAATCTGTTTTTAAATGTTTTTTTTTTGTTTTTATTTAGCATTTGTGGATTTGCATTTCTTTGGCATCATACTAGCGTCTGTTGTGGTTGTTGTTGTTGTTGGGGACACTCACCTGGAGCTCGCAGGATGCGTTTTTCAAACACACAAAAAAAAAAGCAAATGCCAAATGCCGCGTTTCAAAACGAGTCCAATCGATTTTTTTATTCACATTTTAGAATCTCTCAACGTTTCTTGCTTTAGCTTGTAATTTCCCACAACTTTTTTTTGTTTTTTGTTTCACTAAAAAAATAAGGAACCGACGCGATTTTGAATTGAAAACGTTTTTCGATTTTCCTTTCCTATTTGAAATGCGTAAATCCCTTTTAGCTTTTCCGATAACACAATTCGAAATGTTTGCAGATGAGATTGTTTCGAATGTTACGTATTTTTTTGTATTTCTTGTATAATTGTTTATGTTTATTGTTTATTGTTTCTTGTGCTGTTTTCCTTAATATTTGTGATGTTTTTCTGTTTTGTAAATTGATTCTGATAATTGTCAAATAAAATGTAGATTGATTGATGGTGTTTTCTTAATGCTATAAATATGTACATATAGTAAGTGGTATATGGATAACTCATAAGTTAGGATAGCTTAACGATTGCAATGAATAATGCAAAAGAGAGTGAAACTATAAGATCGGATCAACTCACCGGAAGTGCTGTTGTCATCTTGTTGTACCATGCGCTGATCTTTCCCGCTCTTTGATCTCTTTGAGGGCAGCGAGTCGCGACTTTCCTGCAAGTTGGGAAATGCGTTAAGTTAGAAAATGATAAATATAAATGATGAAGTAATCTCGCTTACATTCAGATCATCATTGTTGCCAGACTCTTGTTGGTTGTCATCGGAGGCATCATCGTTGCCGGAATATGATTCATTGCCCAGTTTGCCATTGCCCATATCCGAGTCCTGTTTGAAATTAATGAATTTAAATGCATTCATTAGTTATTTTAATGTTAATTAACCCTTTCAAGTTTCAACTTACATTCAAAACTCCCTCGCGTTCGTATTCATCGTAATCGTTGCCAGTGCCATTGGAGCTGCCAGACAGCTTGCGGGGTCTTCCCCGCTTCCGTTTGGGCATTAGGGCGGAACTGAGGAGAGATGGCTGCGCTGCAGCCTGTAGAGCGGCAGCTGCTGCATTTGCGGCAAGCACATTTGGCTGCTTCCGTTGCTGCGGCACCAGGTACGGCTGTATGCGTTGCAGTTGTGGCGGCGCCGGAGCGCTTTCCGCGGACGTGGGCTTGTCATCGTTGACCTCGGTGAGACCCTTGATGCGCAGACTCTCGGCCACACGTAGAAAGGCTGTGAGACGCTCCTGATCCACGGATACCTCACCGCGATACATAAAGTCTAGCAGGGATTTCATATCCGAATAGGGCACATCTTTAAGTATGACTATCGGATGCTTCTCCGGATGATTTACAAACAGTGCATTGAAATATGGACTGCAGGCGGATAACACCATCTGTCAATGTAACAAAAAACAAAAAATCAAACAATTAAAACATACTCCGAATTAGTTTTCAGTTTTGCTTTCAAGTTGAAATTTCGATTTGAGGCTATCGGCTCTCACCTTGTGTGCCTTTAAGTATTGTCCCTCGACGGCCAGCGTCACATCTGTGAAGGTCTCGGCGTGCAGGAGCTGATCGAAGACAGATAACAGATTGCTCTGATGATTGTTCCAGCGCAGACAAAACCGTTGAGATGCCATCTTCATTTGGAAGCCGTTTTGGTTGTCGATTGTCGTCACGTTAATTAGCGAGAATTGCGGAAAATAAGTTCCGTATTTATGTGTAAGCGTGTTGCATGCAACTAACAAATGTTCAACTTAATATCCTTGACGTCCTTTTGTTTGATTATTGTGCTCAACACTTTAACATTTTGACGATAATATCAAAGAATGCTGCAAAGGAAAACAAAAAAAAATCCGATACAATTAATAAAATTCAAAGGAATTTATCCTTAGCAATTATGTACTATATTAAAATAGTTGAGAGGAAAGGAGAGTATGGGTTAAGGGGTGGGGGGTTCCCCTTCAATGAACCGTTTGATCTACGCGTCGTCACTCGCTCATAAATTAAATGCAAACAAAATTTAATTTAACAGACGACCCGCCAGGTCAAACAGTCGTCAAAGGTCCGAATATTATGCAGGCAACTCAGCTCAGACAGGAAAACAAAAACAACAGCTAAATGAGGAAATCTAAATGGAAATTTCAAATGTGTTTCAAATGGGCAAATTACAACAATACAACAGCAACAATAATAATAACAACAAAGACAGCCAACAATACGCCCACACATACAAACATACATACATACATACAAAACACGCACTGATCGAAATACGGAGCGAGAGTCGTAACTGTGTGTTAGTGTGTGTGCGTGTGTGTGTGTCTGACTCTGCTTGCCTGTCTGTGTGACCCAGCAAAACATTCCAATATGAAAAACAACGCTCTAATTCACTTTTTTTTCATACTAGAAGAACTGTTCTTTTAAACAAAGTTTACATTTAAATTTTACAACTACTCAGCAAGCATTTAAGAACATTTGTTTTTATCACATTCGAATCCTTTCCAAATCCTCGTCATACATACATTCATTAAATAAATAACATTTTGGTAGTGATGTTTGTAAAACAAATAGATACATAAATTTTTGAACTTGTTTGTAAAACACCAGATTTGTTGATGTATTTACATCACTATATAAAGATATATTACTATTAAGGAAAAAAATAGATTTTTAAATCTTTTGCATAAGCAAAAGTAACTTTCGAGTCTTGTTGAAATCTCGCATACAATTAATCTTATTTTAATCATCAAAAAGATTTATCGCAGTGATTTTTGTTAAAATGATCTTCCAAATGCTTGCTGGGTACAACGAACATTCATTATCGCAAAGGATGTTCATATTTTGTACTCGTTACAATTGTTAAAAAAAAGTACGACTGGGCTGTCGGGATTGATCGTTAGGTTATGTGGAACGAGGCAGAAACTGTTGTTGTTGCTGTTGTTGTTGTACATGTGCATATGTATGGGTATGGGTATTTCTGTTTGTATTTGTGCGAACACGACGTTGACTTGAAAACTTGCCAAAGGGTGTGGAAGCTTAGAGAAACAAATTAAATCGCAAACACACGCACACACACACACACACACACACAACTCACATACAACACACAAACGACAAAGCAACAGGCAGGCACGTAAATTGTGTAAAGGAGAATGAGCAAAAGTTTACACAGCAGCAAAAGTCATTAAATTGAAGTAGCAGAAGTGGCAATGAGCAAAATAAAATACGAAAAACTTGGTAGAACGCTCCAGCTCCATAATATCCATGTTCATTTGTTCATGGAATTTTGGGTAACAAACACAAACACACACCGACAGAGAGAGAGAGAGAATAAATATTGTACATATCACTTATCACATTTTTTTCTTTCAGTCTTCTTTGCTTTTTGGTCCAAGCTCCTTAGCATGAGCACAAACACACACACATATTGAGAAAGAGACATATGTACATATTCCTTCCCCTGTACACTTGCTAATATTTGCCATCGCTAACGCGCTCTTCTTATCTTATCGCAAAGCGTCTGCTTTGTACACTTAATTGAAAATCATTCATTTTACAATTTCACTTGCTGTCAAATTATTACACATGCTTTTTGTTTTTCTCATTTTTGTTTATGCTTTTACTTTTTGCTTTTTTTTTGTTGTTATTGTAGTTTTCGTAGTAATTGTTATTGTTTTGTAGTGCACTTGTTCAAATTAATTGAATGGTCAGACAACTCACTGAGAACGAGAAACACACACACACACACACAGAGAGTGAGAGAGTCAGAGAGTAAAAGAGCACAAAACACTTGCCGCATATTTGTTCACAAAAAAACATTGCCGCTCTTTCATACACACACACACACACATGCAAACACATTAGTAATCGAACAGAGAGCTTTTTCAAAGTTCCATTGCAGCTTTTGCAGCAATAGAAAAAAAATTGGTTCGCTGATCTAGCACAGTGGCATTAATGAACAGTTTTTGTTTGTGCTCTTACATACGAACGTTTGTACATAAGTATGTGAATTTTTCATTTTGATATTGTGTTGAATTTGTTGTGTCTTGAGCGCACGCACGTTTATAATTTGTAGCACTTAATATTTTATTAAAATTGCTTACTTTATTCACAATGGTATTTATTTATTTCTGTATTTCTGTATTTTTGCCGAATTGCAAGTTTTTCGCTGACGAAGAGAAGCCGCTGACACGTCCTCACTTGAGCAGGCCGCACGAACGAATGAACAAGTAAAAACGAATGAAATGAGCAAGTCAAAGTCCTCGCACAGGAAGCCGACTGCGCAGCCCCGACACGCACGCACGCACACACATATGTATACTCATTCACACAGGCACACAGACGCACACACACATACAGGCCGAAATTCACACGAATAGGGCGCATGATAAGCAGTCAACGCTTAGGGGTGGGAGGAGGCCCTGCGGAGATCACTTTACATGCGCTTATTTATACACCCCCTTTTGACGACAACACACACACACTCACACATAATCATACTCACATACAGACACACTAATGTACACACACAAACACATATATAGTCAAATTCTTAGGAGCGTATCACAAGGAGATTCGACTTTTGAAACAGAATCAATCGGCAAAATACATTTCACAATTTGACAGAGATGTTTATTAAATAAGAATTATTTTGCACCTTTTCTTCTTTCCGTTTCCGTTTACTGATCAGCTGCTGATGCCCTGTGAATTTCCTTTTGGTAAAGTTTTACTTGTTTGCACGTTTCATTTAATATGAATTTTGCTTTTGCGTGTTTTTGTTGTCGTTGCCCAATTTCCAAATGGAAATTTTCACAATTCAGTATGAGAGAGAAAGATAGACGAGGGGGGAGCGACCGAACGAACGAGCGAGCGAAACGCAATGAAAATCTCTTTGCCGCCAAATTCGTCCGTCTCGTTTGACACCAATACACTGACTGAGCGATCCTCGGCTCCTAAACGACAGCCAAGCGACGGCCGAGGCCTCTGCTGCTGCTGCTGTTGTTTCTTCTTCTTCTTCTTGCCCGCTTATTAGCTTCTTGCTACACACACACACACAGCCAACAATCCTACATCCGTCGGTCGCAGTCGTCGTTGTGCTGCGACAGCGCTGCCAGCTTCGCAGTTGACGTTACGCTCTCACAAAAGGAACGAACAGTTGTTGTTCGCTGGGTCCCCAAGTCTCCAATGGATTGCGCTCTCCCTCTCTACACTTGTATTATGTCTGCTACACTCTTTTTTTCCTCTCTCTCTCTCGTTCGTTCTCTCTGTCTCTCGCGCAGTCGGACGTCGGTTCGCTGCTTGCGCCTTTGACTTTTTGAATTTTTAATTTCCCTTGCACGCGACGGGGCCGGCGAGGGGGAAACGGGCAGACGGACGGACGAACGGACGTGCCAACAACGTTGACGAAACGGGGTTAAAAAGAAAAACATGATGGAAAAAGAAAAAGCTAGAAACACAACTTTGGGTGCGCGCCGCAGCAGCCGCTGATTGTCTGTAGTCTCTCTCTCTCTCCCTCTCCCTCTCTCTGTGGTTGTAATTGTAAGGGCAATAGGCGTCACTTGGGTTGGGCGGCTGTCGGGCAGTCGATCCGTCTGTCCGTCTGTCCGTCTGTCTGTCGGGCTGCTCTGGGGTTGGGCCGCTGCCTTTTGGTTTTTCCATCTGACTCTCAGTAAGTGTCTCTGTGTGTGTGTGTGGTTGGCTTGGCTTTTGCGGCAATTGGAAAAACATGTGGAAACTTGAGCCAGCGACGCAGACGCAGGCCTCATACGAAAACTTAAATTGTCTGTCTCTGTCGCTGTCGCAGTTAGCTTTATATGTATGTATGTATGCATGTAAGTGTTTACGTGCTTACGTGTGTGTGTGCGCAGGAGCGTTTGTGTGTAGGCGCTTGCTGCGCTGCTTGTGCGCAAGTGTTGGAGGGATTACGTAAGCAACTGTAAATTCTACAAGTGAAGCGTACAGGCGAGTGACGAATTTTCTAATTGGAATCCTATAAGCGCAGCGCACTTGGCAAACTTTGAAAGCTCTCCAAAACTATATATGTAAGTACATACATATGTACATTTGTTTGTTTGTCTTTGCTTATCCTATGCATTTTTTGTTATTTGTCAATTTCTAATTACAATTTTGTCTTTTATTCACATTACGCATAACGGTACCCAGTTACCCACCCCTAACCTCACCTTACAATCAACCGTACAACGGAAGCGAATGTTTCGCCTAATAGGCTCTCTCACACACACACATACAGGCACACACCTTGACGAAGATCCATGCACAAAGCTACGCACACATACATACATACACACACCCAGCGCCCCAACCCAGGTGAAATAGCAACAAATACACATACAATACGTATCCAGCAGTAAACACACACACACACACACACACACATACATAAACACATCTATGTACATACATAGGTACGGCAACAACAACAACAGGGTAGCCACTGAATCGTAAATTCCTGTTGCTGGCTCAGCTCAGATCGCTGCTGCCGTCGTCGTCGTCGTCGCTGTCGCCGTCGTTGTAGTTGCTGTCGCTGCTGCTGCTGCTGCTGCTGCTGCCGCCGTTGGCGCTGTTGTTGTTTGCCTTGCCCTATTGCGTGTTGTCGGTTGCTTTTTTTGCAGTCTGTTTAATTTTTTCTACTTTTGAGTTGGATGTTGTTTTTGTTTTTATGGTGGAGCTTTGCCACGAATGATCACAGTGTTGTTGCCCATTGTTACTATCTTTTTCTTCTTCCATTATTATTGTTCTACTTAGTCTCAGTTCTAATATTTATGTATGTATCTATCTGAAATTTACCCACTCTATTTATGCTCGACAACTTCCACCACAATGAGGAATTCTGTAATAAAAGAGCCTGTTTTTATATAAAGATCGGATAGCATCAGAGATTCTAAGAATTTTGAAACATTGAAAAGGGGATTTTCCCGGTAAAATGAATGCAATTTTCCTAAAAGTTGTTGTGTTTTCTTATTATAAAATTATTTTGAATTTATACCCTTGTAAAGGATGTTTACATATTTTTTCGAAAAGATGTAACGCATGAAGAGAATGTATATCTTTCTATATTCCTGATCAGGACAAAGGGATCAGTTGAGAGAAGAGATCTTCCCATTTATTTCTATACTAATTCTTGAACTATCTTAATTCAAATATAGGACCATCATTTCACTGTACTATGTGCAAACCGGACGAAACGGAACATCATAGGAACGATCGGTTGAAAAAAAACATTTAGTATGGGTAACTTCATTGTTATTTGAGATATCGGAACCAATCTTTCAAAACATGCTTTTTGCGTTGTCTTCTACATCCTGACTAGATTTGGTTGAAATTGGTCGACTATATCATACAGCTGTCCTAGAAACGATCATTCGAAAATTAAATTTTACTATTTAAATAGTAATATAAAAAAAATTAAGTTCGAGAATACAAATATTTGATGTTTCCAACAAAGTCTGCAAGGGTATTAGATCTTTGGCATGTCGAAGATAACCTTCCCCAAAGTTCCTAATCAAGTTTGCTAACTTCCGGTAAAACTGGCGTGCTGAGCTTTTCTCACAAGCATTTATGGAAAACTAGGTAATTTATATATATATATATTTTTAACTATATACGGTAATTGGAGACTGACGTCGAGATCAATCAAATGAATGGATTCATATTTGTTTAATGTTGCCTGGCGATTGTGTTGAGACTGGAGGTTTTGAGCTAATGATGTCTCTTCACTCCGAACGGTTGCCAATTGTTACTCAATATGCTGAGCCCAAAAGTAGGTTGATGCTCTAGCTCGTGGATGTTGTTGTCGCTTGTGGATGTTGTGTTGTGGGGGCTGCTCTGTGTGCGTGACACTTTGGTCACACATGGCCCACACATCGATATCCACATCCACATTCACATCCACATCCACATTCACATTCAAACATCTCGCCCCCACAATCAAAAGCCGATCAGAGTTGTTGTGCTCCTAGACTTGCGTCTATCTGAGTCGAGTCTATGAGTCTATGTACAATAAGTGAGACTGTGAGCGAGCAAGAGAGTGATAGAGAGAGGGAGACAGGGTCTCTGTTTGATTTCCTACAGCGTTATTTGCTGTGTAAACAACAAAAAACGAGTGAATGAGTTGGCTGAGAGCGACAATAGTGTTAGACGAACATGTCCATGTCCATGTATGCGTGTGTGTGTATGTGTTAGAGTGTGTGGCAGCCAACTGCCAACTGTTGATGACTGCGGCAAACTGACTAACTGGCAGGGTTCTGCCTCAGTCGCTGTCGCTGCCTCAGTCGCTGCTGCCGTCACGCGGAACAGGTATCGCAGGTTGGCACCAAACACATGTACCGCTGCCAGCAGCCCTCCCTCTCTCCTCTCGCTCGCCCCACTCCTCTCTCTACACTCTACACTCTCCACCCCACCAGCAACTCCCCTAGCAGAGCTAACGATCGTCTCTCGTCTCTCGTCTCCCCTCTCTCCTCTTTGCCTCGTCTTTGTCTCGGCCTCGTTGTGGCCCGCTAACCGCCAACTGTTTCTCGCTGGTTCCTCTATTGCGCTATGATTTTCTAATGCTTCCTCCGTCCAGCGCTCCTCCAGCGACAATTTGTTGACTGATTGTGTGAGCCGTTTTGCCTCTTGTACACACACACACACACACACACACTCACACATACGCATACTTAGTTAAGTATATTATTTATTTTACGTCTTCGTTTCGTTTTCCAACAACGACGTTCGTCATAAAGTCCCGTTGTTGTTGTTGTTGTTGTTGTTGTTGTTATTGTTATTATTTTTTTCTAGCTCCTTCTCGTTGGCTTTTGTGTGCAAGTGTAAAAATTCCTTTGCACGTAGGCACACAGCGAGCTTTCCAGTCCAAATGACAGGAGAGAAAAAGCTCGGCTCAAAATGAGCGCTTACAGAAAAGGTCGCCCAGCCATGAGCAGAAGAAGCAGAAGAAGAATCAAAGGCAGCAACAAATGTGGGCAGACCAATGCCACAGACACACACACATGTACATGTTTATAAATATGTATATAAATAAATACATATTTACCAATATAAAAACAAAGTCCTAAGCTCAATTCAAAAGCTCTTGGCAAATGTCCGATGGCTTGAAACTGTCAATGAAATGTAACCGAGTCTAAGTTGTATGCGTGGGCACACACACACACACACACACACACACACAGATATGTGGGATGTAAGTATGTGAGGATGTATGCGTGCGTTGGGTATTCGTATTAGTGCATAGAGAAATTTAATAATAGACACAAACACGCACCACAGACCACTGCCCATGACGCACAGTGGGCTAAAAGCAACCACTCCAAGGAAATTTAGCGGTTTCTATGAGCAACTTTGAAGATCAGCATTATTTAGTTAAAAAATGGATATACATTATCTGTTTTAGCACTTTATTCTTTATTATATTTGATCAATAATTATCCAGGATTACATAAAAACAAAAAAAAAAAAAGTAAATCACTTGTATAATGATTTTAAATGCAATGAATTATCGCAGAATAATATTAATGAATGTAAAATACTAGTATTGTCATTATCTCTGATTTTTGAATTTCAATATGTCAGATTTCCATATGTAATATGGAATTCTATTGCCCATTGTGTTGAGATTTACACCATCCTATTGATATTCTTATGTATTTCCAATTTCTTCTGCTGATTCTATATACAAATATTTCTGTAGATGTATATATTTGTATACTGGTTCTATTATAGTAGCTAGGCATAGAGAAACTTTTGCGGAGGAGTTTCAACAAAGCCAAAAGCGAAACTCGCACTCTTTGCTGTAGGGAGTGAAACGGTTGCTCTATAGGGCAGGTCTAGGCGGGAGGGTCTAGGGCCAGGGAGCCTACAATGGGGCGGGTTGCGGACGTCGAATGTTGTAAATAGCAAAACTCGTTACCGTCGACTGTTCGACTGTCGACCGTCAACGACTGTCGCTTCAGTGAGCTCACTCGACAATCGCCAACTGGATCGCTGACTGAGGCTGAGCTGTTGACTGATTTGTTATTTTGTTGGCCAACAACCATCGATGGCTGTCAGCCAACTTTGGGGATACCAAGCGGGGCTTAGTTGCTTGCCAGTCGATTACAAAATATCTATAAGTATGTACAAATACATATATATATATATATATACATATGTATATGTCAGTTTTGCTGACATTTTGTCAACCATAAAAATGTTTTAGACACAGCCACACATGGAAATCAGCTTGTTTTTGTTGTTGGGGGCACTAAAGAAGGGCGCTTCTTTCATCCACAATTGGCCTCACTTCCCCGACATCTCTTCTCTCTTCTCCTCTCCCTCCTCTCTTCGCTTGCCCGCTCGAAGCGACCACCGCCATGTGGTGGCCTGTCACCATTATTGATCTATGCATGTTTTTGTGCCTACTTCACGCCTCGACCCACACATCCAACAACTAGAGACACTTTACCCCCCCCCCCCCCTCTCTCTCTCTCTCTCTGGCGAGCTTTTTTTTATGGTGGTGTCCTTAATTTAGACATGGAAATGCGGGTCATGCATTTGCTTTGCGTTTACAAATGAAAAAGTCAAGCAATCAACTGGAGGAGGGAAACATTCCGTTGACACAGTTCAGCAAACATTCCACTAAAGCGTTACATATTATAGCAAGATCTCTGTAGATTCATTGCAGTTATAAAACAAATAAGTACGTATGCGCATTTGAATTGGTATATTTTTGATACAGTATAGAGATTGGTTCGGATCTCCTGTAATTGGATTACACAAATAATACTTTCCCACATGTCTCCTTGTTTTTTTTAAATTATATTATATATTTTTTACTCCATCAAATGCAAAACTATTTTATTATTACGATAACATTAAAATGTAATGATTAAATAATAAAATTTTATTAAACAGGTCTATTAATATTGTTCGCATTTTGACTTTTTCTACGTTTCATAAAATTGCGAAATCGATTTAAAATAATTTGAGAATGTTTGCGAATTTTATAAAAATCTCTGTACTATTGCTGAGTTTTAAGATCTTGAGTTGGAGAAAAGTTAGCTATTTGTCAGATAACTTAATGTTATCAACTCGATTTTTGAGTCCTTGAAAAATGTTTCTAGTTCCATTGAATTTGTAAATTGTTTTTCTTAAAACATTATATTTTAACATGTTCGTGGTTTTAACTCATAAGCAATAGAATGTCATCTTTATGACAGAGCCTGTAGATTTGCACTTTCTCCTATCCATAATTGTTGCTAATGTTGCTAAGCTTCAACAATCGAACTTAATATCTTTATTTATTGCCTATAAAAAAAAATCTATCATCAAATTAGAAACACATTTTAATTATTGCCCGATGTTATTAACATCTTCATAAATGCTAATGTTATTGTTGCTGTTAAGCCTGCTGTTATTACTTCATTAACGATTAGCCTTTGATGTGGTTGGGTGTAAAATTCAAAATCTTGTGATTGTCAGTGAAATTTTCGTAACTTGCAGAACTGAACTGATAACGGGTGTTTAAAGGAAGTATATACATTTACAAATACATACAGTCAAATGTACACACGGAGGAATGTACAAATGTACAATTGATATGGACATACAAGATAAAAGCAACTTGAAACCGCAGTCCGTTTGCGGTGCAACTCATGTGAAAAGAATTCTTTTCGCTAGAGCTAAAGTGTGAGGAGGAGAGGGCGACAGGGACAGGGACAGAGAGTGAGAGAGAGAGAGAGTAGTGCGCCTTTTGCTAGGAGCAAGCAATGTGATCGACGACAAAAGTTTCGTTCACTTCGATTAGTTTTGATAACATGGCATGCGAGAGCAGAAGAGAACGAAAACAAAAAAGAGCAAACGACGACAATACTTTTTATTTGGGATTGCCAATGACGTAAACCAACCCACACACACACGCACACACTATTTAACGACCCTGTCATTGCATGAGTGTGTGTGTGTGTGTCGCTTCCTTGCATTGGGCATGGAAATTAGAAATGTATATTTATAAAAGGTGACCCAAATTCCCGCGTCCAGCAAGAAATCCTCAGGAAAGCATACATACGTAAATACATATACATTCGTATGTACTTAAATTGTAAAACAGCTGCGTGCGCTGTCCGTCTGTATGTATGTTTATATGTTTGTATGTGTCATATCCATGTCCACCCGCACCGCCCATATCCGAAGAACAGCAGCAGACGAACGAGCGAACGAGTGAACGAGGCGCACATGAGGATCGCTCGGCTCTGCTGGGCAGTAGCAGCGACAGCGACAGCGACCGCGACAGCGGCAGCAACAACAAACAAAAGAAACAGCACAGGCGACGACAGAGACAGCGAAAAAAAAGCACTCAATGTTCGCTGCTTTCTCTTCATATGCTTTAAGGTTTGGTGGGGGGTGGGAGGGGGGCGCAGTGCTCAAGGCGAATTTCGCTGCCCAGTCGCTGTCGTCGCGTCGCTGCTGCGTGCATATTTTTGTTTTTGTTATTCTCCTTGCTGCTCTCCTGGCGCGACTGTGTGCATGTGAGTGTTCTGTTGCATGTGTGTGTGTGTGTCTGTGTGCTGTCGACGTTTGGCCCCTTGATAAAATTGTGTGTGCCAGACACTCGCTGCGCTGCGCTGCTCTGCTCCACCTTAGCTGCTGCGACGCACTCAATTAAGCTTATCGCGCACTGTCCGTGCCTGTGTGTGTGTGTGTGTGTGTGAGTGTGAGTGTGTGTGCACGTGCGTGCGCCTGTGTTGGGGATATTTGCGCTATGCGCTTTAGAGGTGACTTTCCTCTTGTGCGCGCTCCTTGTAGGCGAACAGTGCGATGACGACGAGGAAAAATATCTGCTTGTTATTGAGTTTGTCTGCCTGCCAGTCAGTAAGTGTGTGTGTGCGTGTGTGTGTGTCGTGTGTATTGGTGTATTGGTGTCGTGTGCAAATGGCAGAAAAGCAACAGAGACCGCTTTCGTTAAAAATCCTCTTTGAGAGGATTAAATATATACACACAGCTTTTGCTTATTGTCATGTGCTCTTTGCCGTGCGTGCTGCACAGTGTGGCAAACACGCTTTGTTTAGCGCAAAAAACGAAAACAAATAGTTTAGCATCCTAATTGATATTGGTTGTTGTGTTGTCGAACCACTGTGCTGTCACTGTTCCATAAACGGACAATGTCCCCTGCCCAGAGCTTAAGGGTAGCAGCGACGGCGACGGCGACAGCGGCAGCGGCAGCGGCAGCAACGTCGACTGCGACGTTTTCAATTACATTTCATTTGCATTTCGTAGCTGTTTATTTTTATTTGCTGATGTTGCCTTTTCTGCAGGCCATACAATACATTCACACATACATGTGACTGTATAAGTGAGTAGACACACACACACACACACGGCACAATCTTAAGTCCTCACTGTGCGCTGCTTTGCTCTTGCCATTTCCTTTTTGCTTTTGGCTTTTGCTTTCGCCATTCGCTGTCGCATGCAAAATAGGAAACGATTTTTAGCCTGTGCACAACGGGGCGAATACTTGACGTGGACATTGGACATTGAGCTGCCGGCGCTGGCAGCGACGCCGACGGCGTTAATTGAATTAAAGTGCTTACAAAATAAATAGGCGACAGACGGATGTGCAAAACTCACTCACTCACTCTCTCCCTCACTCTTTCGCTCTCTCTCTTTCTGTGCGAGGGCTTAGCAAAGGCTTAAGACAACAGAAAAAAAAGCAGGCCACGTGGCTCAGACATAATGTTGAAATCCTTTCTACAGACTTTGCAGATTTCTTTTAACTTTTGGCCCAATTCCTTTGGTTTTTATGCGTACCAAAAAAAAAAAAAAACAAAAAGAAGCGGCTACGAAAAATTGATGAAATCCGAAAATGTTGTTCACTGTTTTGTTGCTATCACTTCTTTTGCTTTTGCTACATTCTTTTCTGTATATTTTTTCGGGGCTTTTGTTGTTGTTTGTCGTTTTTGCTTTTGCTCAATTGCAAAACATATTTTGGTCACTGACCTTTTCTTTTTTTTTTTTTTTTTTGTATTTTTGCCTGCTTTTGGACTTTTTGTTTGTGTTCCACTTTTGAAATTCCGCTTGCAGTAGTCGAAGCTTTTCCTTTGGTGAGTTGATGTAGCAACTGTTGATTCGAGGGTTAATTTCGAATGAGAAAAAAATACACTGCTCGAAAATAATACTGAGTAAGAGTTTTCGAGCAAACTCAAACAATTGAAAGAAGAGCCTCGAAGCCTTAAAAACATTTGTGTGCAAGTGTGTAACTGTGCGTGTGTGTGTGAGTGTGTGTGGATCACATTCTTTCAAGTTGATGAGCCGTTTCAGATAAAAGCGCTGCACGTCAAGTGATAAAAATCAGAAACGCACTCAACAACAATGCGAGAGAGTAAGTAAAGAATTCAGCCGAAAGGCCGAGAAGAACCGAAAATAATGTAGCTACATATATGTACAAATAATGCGGCTTTAAGCGCATTGTCAACAATTTGTTGTTACTTTATTTTTGGCAGTGTTTCGTCATGCCAGGTACATTTCTTTAGGCTGCGCTTTTTAAATTAAAATAAATACAATGCATACGGACAAAAGGAACAAAAAAAAAGGTGCAAATTCGGCGGAATATATGAAATATATACATAAATTAAATACAGGAAACTGTCTACAAAATAACATTAACATTAAAAATAAAAACACAAACAGTCTTCAGTTTAAAAACGAAAACACTCGAAATCAGCGCAGCTAGAAGAATGGAGAAGCAGGAGAAGAAGGAGAGCAAATGTCTGAGTGTAATTGTTTTTTTTGTTGTTTTTTTTTTGGTGGGTGGGCGTTGGGAGACTTTTACTTGATATATATTTTGTTGTTGTTCAGCTTACAGCTGTCATAATTGTTGTTATTGTTATTTGCAACAACACTGAACACTGAAAACAGTAGCAACTGTTAAAATGTGTTAGTCATGCTCCTCATTTGTGTTGTGCTCTCTTTCTCATTTAATTGCTTCGATCGCCGGCTGAACAACAGTTATAATTTGAGCATAATTTTTGCCACGAGCTGAGCGCAAAAAAAGCTCTCTCTCTCTCTCTCTCTCTTTTTGGTACTGTTGCTGTTTTTGTTGTTGCTCTTGGCTCTTGTCGCTGTTTCATTAACAAAACAACAGCAACATTTATGTGTGATTAGTTTGCTGGTATTTTTGTTGTTGTTTTTGAGTTTGTTTCCTTTGCGTTTTTTTTCACTCATTGCAATACAATAATTCATTATTGTGTGTGTGTGTGTGTGTGTGTGTGTGAAGTGGGTTAAGCTGACAAAAAGGCAAATGGAGATTGGAGATTGGGATTTTGTATACGCTTTAAATGTGATTTGCATAAGTTGTGTGTGTGTGTGCGAGTGTGTGTGTGTGTGGTCTAGGCACAGGTGTTAGAGCTGCCATGCGCCAGGGTTGCCATGGCACCGCAGCGGAAGTGACAATGTTGCTGGGAAATTGCAACGCAATAGGAGCGTAACTTGCAATGCTGCAGCTTTTATGCGGATAGACAAGCACATTTACATAAATATATAAAGAGAGACAGAGAGAGAGAGAGAGAGAACTACTTACATACACTCATTCACTCACTCATTCCATTCAGAAATGATTTGTTGTTGCTAGCGTGCAGACTCATGGACTCACAGGCACAGGCAGTGGCAATGGAATGGAATGGAATGAAATGGAATGAAATGGAATGGAATGTGTCAGCTACTGCACGCGAATTGGGGATCTATTTGGACCCCCCACTCGACTCCCATTCCCTCTCTCGCTCACTCTCTCTTAAAAACATTAAAGGGGTGCGGCTGGCGTTGCACTGACGACAACCGACGAGTACGTTCCTATCCGATCAGATCCGATCCGATTCCGATCGTTGTTGGGATTGTTGGGCTGACTGACTCGCCTCGTCTCGTTCACTGTGCAGTAGCGAATACAATAATTCAAAAACAAAAAAAAAAAGGAAATGGGAGACTGAAAATGACAAAGATCACTGAAGCAAAACCGAAAAGCAACAACAAACCAATTTGTATCTATGTATCTATGAACATACATAGATACTTATGTACATATATAATATACTACATACATATGGATGTAATTTGTACTGTTAGATACAAAATGCCCGACTGCCTTCGCTGTGTAAGTGGTTGTAAATCGAGTCGTACCAGGTATTTGCTGGCTAACTGTAGTTGTTAATCACACCAAATCTGGCTATAATCAAAGCGTATTAGCTTTTCTGAATTTGATTTCAAAAATCCGCCTTTATTTTTAGGAATACTAACAATTTGAAATATACAAACTATTCCAGTTGCTGAATTTGATTTCAAATAACCGGAATACTACCAATTTTAAATATATACCATCTGACCAATTTATATCTAAGCTTTTTTAATTATTGTTACATTGAAAATGAGTTAGTCGAAAATTCTCAATTTTAATAAAGAAATTCTAGGAAACAGCTGAAAGACCCACTGACTTATGGTGTAACATATTCAGTGATATTCTAATTCATATTGCATGTTCATTGTTTGTTGCATCTTCTCTGTACTTACCGATTCTTGGAAGTTTTTGTAATCCGCTTGATGTTGTTGTTGCACTGAGGTTTCTTTTTTATATAATGTTGTTGTTGTTGTTGCTGTTGTTGGAAAGTTTTGCAAAACTGAGAACACAAGCACTTGAGGCACTTTTTGAGTTTGGTTTTCTTGAATTTGATTCTGTTGTTCGATGTTGTTATGATTTTCAAGCATAGACAACAGTTGCAATTAATTGTACACAAAATAAGCGGATGGTTAATAAGTTTGAAGGCGAACAAAACGGAATTGAAAATAACTAATAAAATCCACAGCTGAGAGCTGAGCTGAGAAATCGCCGCGTGCAAGCAACGGCGGCGCACGAACCTCCAATCAGAACTGAAACGTAGGGATGTCGACGCAGACGCCGTCGCCGTGTTGTCGTTGTCCCTGAATGTTAATGTTTGTTGCTGTTGCTGTTGCTGCTGCCACTGCTGCTGCCGCTGTCAACGTCGCGACGTCGCGTCGTTGGACACGAACAGCGGACGAGAACGAGAGCACGATCACGAAAAACCGAACTGAGCTGTCAGGGCGGCCGATTGGGTTGCTGTTGGGAGGGAGGGGGGTGGCGTTGGGCGGAAGAGTTGGATGGAGCCGATGTGAGTTGTTCTCAGTATGCGTGAGTGTCAATCCATCTGTGTGTGTGTGTGTGTGTGTACGTGTGTGTAGGGTTGTGTAAGTGTATGTTCGAGGGGCTGCCACGACGACGAACACGCGCGCCTGTTTTACGACGTTGTTGGTGTTGGTATCGATGTCGTCGCTGCTGGGTGGATAATAATATCGTCTCTGCTTTGCTCTGCTCCCGTTTTGTGTTTTTTAATGGCGGATTTCAAATGTGATAAATGGCCAACTGTTTGTTTGTGTGCAAAGTCAATCCGAATCGAACCGAGCTGAGACGAAGCCTTCGTATGACAAAAACCGACAGCAACATAAAAAAAAAACGTTAAGTGGGATGTTGACGGACGCGGACGAGCGGTTGAAATGGAATGGAATGAGCGTTTGAATGGCTTGGCGGCCAGTGAAACCAGCCAAAGTGCTGAAACGCCGCAGTCGGCCCAGAGAAGACACACACACACACAGAAAGCAACAGAGATAGAGACAGAGAGAGAGAGAGTGAACGTAGCCAGCAACTTGACATTTTAACTTGGCGCTCACAAGCACTCACCAATACACACCAGTACACCAATACCAATACAAAGCAACAGCAGTCTGACGCTGCTGCGTTGGCGCTCTTTTTTGCCTCTCTCTGCTCTTGCTCTTACGCTCTTGTGTTTTGAGTCTCCACTCTCCAATACTGTGGTCTGATAAGCGCATGTTGAAATCAACTGAGCAGAGTACGCTCCTCATTTGGCTTCCTTTGCTTGCTCGCTATGACCTGCACTGCTCTCCTCTCTCACTCTCCCTCTCCCGTTTCGTCTCCCTTCCCCTTTCCCTTCACCGACCCCACCACGACCCCTTTTTATGCATTTTCTTGCTGTTGCTGCTTCAGCGTACGTATTACGAAATATGACAACAATGCAGTTTTGTGGCAGCGGGTCTGCTCGTCCTCGTTTCGCTCTGTCGCTGTCGCGGTCGCTGCCGATGTCGACGTCGACGTTGCTGCTGCTGTTTCTGCTTCTGCTTGTTCTTCTTTTTGCTAAACATTTGCTGCACGCTCAGCATAAAACGTATTCTCTCTCTCGCAGTGACGCTCGCTCGCTCTCTCTCTCTCTATCTTTCAAGTGGGTGGCTATTGAATTGTTGCTCTGTTTGTTTATTTCTGCTCGCATCACTTGCAAATTGATTGCATCTCGATGAAGTTTTTGCCCGACAAACGATGCTATAAATAGTAACAGGGAAATTTCTAACGTGGCGCATTACTACACACATCTATCTATCTATCTATCCTATCTAGCTGTCTATCTTATGAATGCCATCCCATTAAAAAACGGGTTTGATCAGAAGCGTGTGGCAGCAACGAAGCGCGCGTCTAACTGAAACTGAAATCATTTGACTTTTCCCGCTGCACACTTAAGTTTAATGTATGTGCATATCAATATAAATACGGGGGAACCCTATCCAACTAATGGAATTCCAATATTTAATACATTTATGGGCGTTACACAAGCCAAGTAACCATTACCAGATATATTAAAGGATCATTAACCGATCGTTTATCAACACAAATGCACAAATACCCTTGGGAACTGATATAGCTGAAAACCTTTCCACTTTCCACACAAAAGAGCAGCATCAGAAATACTTGGAGAATTAACATACTATTCAATAAACTGAAAAAAAGAATTAGCAGTTAACAAAAATATTAAAAAAAAAAAAATCAGAATGCGATTGTTAAATCTATTTCGCTATAGTCTGTAATAATTATGACAATTAAATGATGAATCATACGACAGATTACTCAGAATGCAAGGGTGATTCTATGAAACAGTCGAGCCACCTGTACGTTGTAAACGATCGACTCAATTTGCATTAAATAGTTACAATTTTGCAACTGGGCAGCAGGTATACGATATATGTGTATACTCTAACTCTATTGGGCCCTGGGTACTGCCCAGATACTGGGTCTGGGTCCACATCTGGGTTATCGTGTTGGGGGCCCCTGATCAACAGGTTTGTGGGCAGGCGAGCTTGTTTTTCCCCGCCACTGATATAAATTAATTGCTTAATTGTTGTTGCTATTGTTGCTATTGTTGTTGTTATAGCGCAGTTTTAGCGGCATCATTTGATACGAAATTTGCTTTTAATTAAAAAACTCTCCAAACGACGAGCTAACAACAAAGGCGTCTCTATCTCTCTCTCTCTCTCTCTCTATTTACCTCTCTTTCACACCCACTATCTTACTCTCGCGAGCTGATCAACCTTCGTTTGCCTTGTGCGTAGGGGTTTTTCGTTTTCCTCTCAACAGTTCGCCTTTCAACGTCCATTCGCTTCGTCCCTCCCTTCGTCCGTTCGTCGTATTTATTAGACCAAAGTCGTGCACTTCGTTAACGTTTACCGAATCCGTTTGCTGCCCGACTAAAAATCCAATAAGCTTTCTGCGTGGGATTCTCAAATGCGTCGTCATTCCTAATGGCTATTTCGATCAGTCATATACCCTACACCTTCTGACTGAATATTTCATTATATAATCATTAAAGATCTTATCAATCTATTCTACTATTTATTATTCTTGTTTTGCAAATAGTTCTTAATGTTTTTATTTTCAACTAAACCATTTAGATCTTTCATTGGATTATGGAAAACTTAGATTTTTTAAAATTTGTTTGGTATTTCTCAATGTTAGTAGCGTATTTAAATAGCCAAATTCCTCACTAACTTAAGCCAACTTATTTGCTTATTTATAGTGTGGCTAATGCTCATGTGGAACTGGTTTTCACTTGGACAACATGCCCATCAAGGAGTCTCATCTCTAGCGTCAATTTGTTTATTGTTGCTGTATCGAAATGAAATCGAATGGGGACTAAATAAATAGCGTATAATATTTGAATGTCATTAAATTCTGTCGCCTGTGGAATGACGCATTTAATGGGATCATCTGATTGTCGAACTGGAGAAATCCAATGTTCGATGGTCTTTTACCCAGTTAACTGATAAATCCCAACAAAATGTCAGGTTTTAGCCAAGAAGTGAACTGGTTTGCCACTTGTTTTATGAATTCTACAATTACAGTGGTCTGGTTTTGTTGTCATCTAGGATTTTCCATTGCAATTTTAATGGTATCATTAATATTAGTAAAAATAGTTACATATCACTTACATGCTAAATAAATATTCAAATTATTATTATATTTCTATAATCAAGAGTTTAGTCTCAAAACTACGAATTTTAGTCTGGAAAATGTGTCGAAAACATCAAGTTTTTAAAGTTAGTAAGACACATCTGCGTTTTAAAAACATTTCAGATTAAACCAAATTCTTAATTTAAGAATAAATTTAAGTCAGCAAATTAATAAAAAATAAAGAACATTTTTAAAATTATAATATTTGAGTTTCTGTTTTAGTTTGATATGTATACTTTCTGGCTTGGTTAATTTGATCTTAAAATGGTCTGATTTTAAGAACAAAATATTTAAGATGGATGTTCTTGATTTTAGAAACTGGTATTTTTTTCAGTGTATGTATAACTTAACCTTAAGATATACTCTTAGATCTGGCTGGTATATGTAAATGATTCAAATTCATAGATTTTCATGTATCTTAGAATAACGGTAAAGGGAATGGGCACCCGAAGCATTTGAAGCTTCAACGAACCGAGATACAGGCATAAATACTAACAAACTATGGTACATTCCCTAACCTCAACTCAACGCATTAAAATGCTTGACCTGAATTCCAGGCCCAACGCAGTTCAGTAAAACTATCCGAGAAAAATGCGATGATGTTGGGTGATGTTGAAACTCAAAGCGACTCGAAGGCTAAAGTTTTCCTTTGTGTGAGTGTGTGTGTGAGAGTGTGTGTGTATGTGTGTGTGGGTGCACAGTTTTTCCTGCTGCGATCAGTCTCTGCATTGCTGATGGTTTCTTGTCCCCCATTGGAATCCAATGCGCTCCACACAGCTGCGATCCACTCCTTCTCTTTTTGTTGTTGGCTGGCAGCCATTTTGGTTTTGTAATGAGCGCGCCCTTTTTAATGCAGCGCTCGCCTAACGCCTAACGGTAACCGTTGAACGACAGTCTCGCTCTCTCTCTTTTTCTCGCTCTCTCTCGTCTCCTCTCTCTGCGTGTGCTTTGTGTGTAGAGTCTGGAAATTGCCTTTGTACATTTTTCTCACACTCGAGTCTCTTGGCTTTCGCTGCTTTGGAAGCTTCTTTGTGGATGAAGAAGAAGCTGACGTAAATTGGTTTTTTTCTTTTCATGTAAGCGAGCACAAAGTGGAAGCCATTGTGGTCTCCACTTTGTCTCTTCCTCTTTCGTTTTACGTTTAGGGCCATCTTGGACTCTCTGAATGCTCTCACTCTGACTAATTTGGAACTTTTCTACACTGACAGCTGTCTCGTTCTCACACAGTCGTTTGCTTTGTATTGGTTTTCTATTTCTATTTTGTAGTCTTCTGCTGTTTAACATTTATGAAGCTGCGATCTAACGGTAAAGTCCAGTCTCCGAATAACAATCATAGATCGTAAATAAGCTTTTGACACTTCCTTGGTTGTTTAATTGCTCAAAGTCTTAACAATATTGGAGTCATAATCATATAGGAATATAAATACAGTCGAACTTCCCTAACTCGAATCACCATTATCCAAAGAAATAGTTCGATTTATTGAGATTTCGATTTTTTTTTTAAGTTTATTAAAGGAACTACAAATTTATTCAACTTAAATTTTTCAAATTTTTTATCTTACAAGCTTACTTAAAAAAATTAAAAAAATTCATACATTCAAATTGCGAGCTGTCAAATTTTTATTATCGTTAAAGTTAAGCGAAGCATAAAAAAAAACAGAAATTAGTTACTAAAATTCATACACTGCAAATTGCATTTTTTTCTTACTTTACTATAATTAAACTTTTTAATTTTGTCTTATTCTTCATGCTAAACAGAACTTAAATATCGGATATTAGGGTCTGATAATTCCTTTTTTTTAAGATTATTTTCTAAAAAAAATAGCTCATTTATTGTTGATTTTCTGAAAAACTCGACTTAAAAAAGCCAAAAATAATGGTTCGAGTTATAAAGAAATTCAATTAGGAAAGTTTGAATAAAGGAGTTGTTTGATACTCAATTTTATTTGGGTTAGAAAAAGTTCGAGTTATAGAAGTTCGAGTTAGGGAAGTTCGACTGTATGTTATGTATGTATGCATGTAAGAAGATCAAAGCGAAGATACCCAACGGCAAATTCGAGAACCAACTCCTACCAGCTAGACAAAGGCAATGCAATGCAATAATCATAATTACAAGTTAACCTTAAGAGTGACACAAATCCGGCTGTATCGTTTGGCCTCTCGTTCGTTCCCAGCAATTAACTTCAAATGACACAAATGCCACCAAGGCACGCCACCGAACCATCGAGCCACCGAGCCACTGAGGCACAAAAACAGCCAACAAACCAAACCACCCGCTTCAGCCTTCAGCCCTCAGTCACAGCCGCGGTCGCAGTCGCAGTCACAGTCGCAGCCTCAGCCGCCCACATTGCAAGTGAACGGCAACTTTGATGACGCCTACAATGGATGCGAAACCGATGCTGATGCTGATGCTGAAACTGAAGCTGTTTCGGTGAGAGCAGCAGTTGCGGTTCATTTGATCAAAGCTTTTTTTTCTCAGCTAGCATTCCATTGATTTCTGTGTAGGACTAGTCTAAGCAGCGGCAGCGGCAGCGGCAGCAGCAGAGAGAGGCAGCTGAAGAGAGCGGGAGAGTGAAGTCTTATGAATTTTGTAATTGCCACTCATCTTCATTTTTAGATCTACACACACACACACACACATACAATCACAACTATTGAGTGCAATTGCAGCTTTTGTCTGGGGCGTCGCAGCAGCGCAGTTAGCAGCGCTGCCTGTCGACGAGTCAGCTTCATTGAAAAACTGTGTGAATTTTAGACAGCGCTGAGGATACGTACGTGTGTGTGTGTGTGTTACTTTATAGCTTCGTCTAACTATTACAAGTGCTGAGCTTTGCTTTGTTGCGACTTCGAATTCGAATTCGACGCTCGGCTCATTCAATTCAAATACGAGTAACTCTTGATTTCGTAAGCCTGTTTTTGTTATTGTTTTTGTTTCTTTCAGTATCTGTTGCTGTTTCTATGTGTGGCGGCGCTTGGAAGCTTGGGAGCTTGGAGCTGCAGCTTATTCGAGGCCATTTTAGACAACGACGCAGACGTTGACGTTGCCGCTGGCGTTGGCGTCGACAGCAAGTGCGACTTGGACTTGTTGTTGGTTTGGCTCTTTGCCGTTGCAGTTACTTAGATGCCAAAGCTCTGTTTGGTCTTGTTGCTGTTTGTTGTTGTTGTTGCTATTGCTGTTATTGTTGCAGTTGGCGTTGTCTGCTTGTTTGTTTGTTTTTGTGTGGTATTGCAAGCGTGATGACCTTGAGCCGCTCATTTTAACCAAGTGGCTTTGTATTGCCAACACTATGAGTATCTGTATCTCTGTATATATATATGTGTGTGTGTGTGTGTGTGTGTGTGTGTGCGTGTGTGTGTGTTACCCAGTCCCAGTTACTTTTGGCATCTTGTTGAATGCTCAGTTTATCTGCTCGCTTCGACATTCAAAGCGATCGCAGCTATTTTTATTTTTATTGTTTTTGTTTTTTCTCTGTTGTTATTGTTATTTATTTTGTTTTGTTACTTTTTCTCTGTATTTGCATTTGTATTTGGCCTTTTTCTCTTCTCTTCTCTCTTTCATTCGCTTCAGGTTTTTTTTGCCATCTCTTTGACACATTCATTCATCGATTTTGCGACCGCTTTGGTGACAGTCCAAAGTGTTGACCATTTGTTTTGCTTTGCCCTCACATTTGGCTTTGACGGGCCAACAACAAATGATATTCTCGTCTCTTGTTCTTATTCAATGGTTTCCACCTCAAGGCTTTGAGAAATCTTAGATTTTAACGGCAACTCACATAATCGTTTGCATGTGCAACAAACAACAAAAACAATTACACACGAATTTTTAGTTTCATTCATGAATGCCAACAATGTGACGTCACAAGCGGCGTATGAGTAATGAGTGCAGGTGAAATAAGAAATTGGAAAACTCATGTGTTTAAAAAATTATTCAGAATTATGCTAGGATACATTAAGTACTATAATTAATTGCTGATTTCTTAATAATTTGTCATCATCTTAAAATTTGTGTTGTGCCTATATATTGAATAAGTAGAATTGTATTCATGAATTGTTACCCATTTTAATGAATAGAATTATATGTCAAAAATGAAACAACTCTTATATATTTTAAAGTTAACTAATTTACCATTTTCTGTATTTCTATAGCATAAACATAATCCCTGATCGTTTGAAAAGTAAGAGATAGAATTATATATCTTTTATTCAAAACAGAAATTATTACAATGCATTATCAAGATTATATTTCCTTGTTTCATCTATAATAACTGCTCTAGTAAAGTATTCACGTTTTAAAATGTTCAAAATTTGATAATAATTTATTGGATATTTGTTGTTTTATATTTCAGTCATAATGACAGTTCTAGTGTAATATTCTTATTTGGAAATGTGCAAAATATCAATAGAATTTTCGAAGAAAGAGAAACTTAAAATAAACTTGGAACATGAAATATGTTAAGTTCTGCTTTTTCTTCCGCAATTAATTTAATAATAATAATATATTAGTCATAATTGTGATATAAAATCGGTTTACGTTTTTAAGAAAGGTTTGAAGATTAAAAATTGTTTAAAATACGTGATTTTGTACGCAAAATTAAATGAAAATTAAATGAAAAATTAATGAAAACTCAATTTAATTAAATTGCTGCAGTTGCAGTCGACAAGGCAAACAAACAACAGTTGCCCTGAAGAACGCAATGAAGAAGAAGAAGCAGAAACAGAAGATTCCAAAGAAGAAAACGAGGAGGAGAAGATGGGACAGATGGATGGCGTTCGCATTGTTGAACATTTATTGTTTATGCAGAATTCTTAACCTCGCCATAAAACAAATGAGCGAAAGAGAGAGTGAGAAAGAAAGAGAGAGAGAGGGACGGACTTACCTTCAGCAGGTTAAAGGTATTCTCAGCGATTTTCAAGCATTTTCTGCTGCCGCAGTTGTTTTGGCCAACGTTTCATGAAATTGTCACATCGACTGACCCAATTTCAGAGTGCCTTGACTACGTTCTATGGATATTACGAAGAGAGGGCTGTGGATATGGTGTGGAGAGGGGAGGGGAGGGAGAAGTGCAGCTAGAATTGTAACTGCAACTGCAACTGCGTCTGCGGTTTGGGATTTGAGTTTACTGAGTTTGCAAGAAACGCTACAAATGTTGCAACTGCAGCCCCCACTCCCCCCTTTGGGCCACAGTTCAGTCAACAAAAAAAAATATATATGTTAGCATATCATGAATAATTGGAGCACTCTCGTCACGTTCTTTTTACTTTTTCTGATTCTTTTTCTTTTTGGTTTTCTTCTGCTGGACAAGGTAAACTCTATAGGAAGCCGCTGCCAAGGTAAGCGGCGACGTCGACGTCAACGGCGACTGCGGCGTTAGCGTTAAGCTCAGTTGCAATGGCCATATGTCTAACCTTACACGTAACCCCAACAAGTTTAATTTCGGCCAAAGAGCAAAAAAAGAAAAAAGAAAAAAGAAAAAAACAAACAGAGAAAAAGAAAAATCAATATTCCAAAAAGCAGCCTGCTCTTATCAGCAGCGAGTCCTGTTGCTGATAAGCCACTCACACAGACATACAGACATGCAGACACACAGACACACACATGCACAGATAAAAGGCAAACCAGCAAAAACAACTCTGTATGTTGATAAGGCGAATACAACTCAGGCGTCCTGTAAAGAGAGAAAGTTGAAACACACACACAAATACACACACAAATGCAGATACAGATACAGATATGCGAACAAACAAGCACATACATGCACAGATGCTTATCGTAAATTCAACGATTAACTCCTGTGACTTATTGCTGTTGTTGTTGTTGTTGTTGTTGTTGCTGAGTGCGTCACTTGTCAGCGAGGAACTCAAATGTGGTCGATTAATGACCCAGTAGGACTTTAACTCAATGCCTCAGTGCTTCCAAAAGGAATGTGCTTTTACCCTGAGTGTAGTGAAGTATTATATGTAAGTATTATATTTCAGTATTATACGATATTTAAGAGTCGACCACACTTGATATAAACATTGGAAAGGATATTATTCAAAATCTATTCAATTCAAAATCTCCCAAAACTCTATACATTTTAGGGAAATTTTCAAGTCTATGCGTCGATCATGTTACGTACTTTAGAAAGTTTTATTATAAAATATTATTCATTTTAAGTTATACTTTAAATTTGATTAGTTTTTAAGTAAATATGTTTAATTTTGCATCACAATAAAAATATAGTTGTAATTTTGACATACATTTATTAATGATCTAATAAGTAAATGATGTTTACTTTTAAAAAATAAATAAAATACTCATTATTAAGAGTCCCTGTTTTAATTTTTGAAATGTTATCTGGATGTTAGATTTTCAGTGGGTGTATTTAAAAAAAAACGATTATAAGTATATAGTAAACACCTGTTCAAAGAACAGTTAATCGTAAGATCCTATTTTCTTGTTTCGTAAGTTTCATTAAAAATGTATTTTATGTCTTTATAAAATTCCATTTAAATATATTTAAGTAGTAAGTGAGTGTGTATAAACTTACTTAAAATGTTGATAATTTTGAAATGTGAACTTGCAGATTGCTTGAGTTTACTTTTATAGAGATTACTGAAAATGAATAATAAAAAAATATATTTTCAACCTTCAATTATAGACTATGGTTATCCTAGTCAAATATTGACAAAAAAACAGGAATGAAGGTACAAAACAGATAGTTTATTACACATAAAATAAAGGGTTGTGTAGTACCCAATTCTGGAGAAGATATGTTATTTTTCAACTGGGAACTGAACGTGATATCGATGTGCTGTGTGTACAAACGTATTTATTATGCTCGTATCCTGAACTCAGTTTGTAAATTTCCCCCATAAAAAGCAAACAAACCCCAATAAGCTAAAGGCGATATACTTGACTTTGCATTTCGATATTGTTGCTATTGATTCTCAGCTATCTTTGATATGAATCAAAGAATGAAACATATATCCCTATGAATACTTTTAGCAGAAAACTGAGAAATAGCGGGGAAGGGAGGAAACTTGAAAACTGAGAGCCTTGATCAGTTTTGAGGTCTGGAATCCTAACCAAAAATAACACTTGGAAATTATCTGAGCGCCTTGGGGGCGTTGACCAAAAGGCAAAAGGGAAAGGGAAAGGGAAAGGCATAAGGCAAATAACAAAATACTGTTATCAGCAGCTAAAAAGAAATACAAACCGAATCACAATATGAACATTGTCCGTCGCTTGAGACTCTGAAATCCTCCGTCGGAGCGGAAGACCCGCAGTGGCTTATCATGAGAAAACCAAATGAAATGAGGAACGTAAATAGAAAACCGAGAAAAACTGAGTTTTCTTCCAGATAGACAGAGGGAGAGAGAGAGAGAGAGAAGAAGCAGGCATAGAAGAAATAGCGATAGGCAAGCAGGAAAAACCTTGTGGCATCATGTAAAGTGCATTCGCCCCTTGGGGCACAGAGTCAATGGAGTCAACAGGAGTTGTTGAAACTATGGGATAGTGGACAGTGATAATGCCGCAGGCAGAGCGTTGCAACATTGCAGCATTAGCAAGTTGCAACAAAGTGCAAGGGGGGCAGGTGGGGCAGAAAAGGGCAACGGGACAATGCCCCCTTTTTGCTGCCCAGACAAATGCCCAGGAAAATGCACAGCAGCAAAAAAAAAAGAGAGACGAGCGAGTGGAAAATGGAAATGGGAAATGGAAAACGGGTGCATGTGGTGCCACCAAGTGGCTGCTCAGGCTGCAGCATGCCACCAAGTATGTGTGTGTGTGTGTGTGTGTGTGTGTGAATGTGGAAAGGGTTCAATGCACGATTTCTTTTTATTTTCCCAGACAACCGTTGTTGCCATGGGAAAATGGAAAACTTATAAATTGCTACAAATTAAATGCGCTTCGGTTGCAGGATCAACCCTCAAACAAATGTGTGGCAAGTCGCGCGCGCAATTCTCGAGCCAATTCTGCGGGTCAACTGAAGGATCGCCGTGCCCTTTGATTGACCTTAATTGAGGCTCACAATTGAAGTCTTTTAATTGATATCAATTCCAAGCTGAAAATCATTGCCACACACGCGTCGCATGTCGAGCTACCGTTAATGTGGCACAAATATGCAGGATCCGCCAAACAGTAGTGCTTACAGTGACTGCCGAAAGTATGTGGGCAGGATCGATATCGACTGGGAACTGTGATGAACTCGTATGTAGAAGAGAAAGCTGACAAGGCTCTCGCATTGTGGCATAAAGAAGACAGTTCTACAGTCGTCGAGCATGCTTGAGTGCGATGCACCCTGTATTTATTTTGTAAAAAAAAATTTAAATTTAAAATAAAATGTATTATATATTTAAAAAAAATGATTTTAATTCAGGACAATCTGGGCAACCATATCATAGCTGAGTTGGTGGTATATTTCTGTTATATTCTATCATTTTACCACTGACAGTTGGCCAATATTTTGCATCGCTTTCGTCTGTGATGATATTGTTAGCCAAGAGTCGACTCCTCTTCAACTGGAGTATCTGGATGCTCTACAAGTGGCCTTAAGAAATCTTAGTCAACCGCTAAAAACTGCAATGGATCAATGTGGCCAGTAGAAGATACCCTCAAATGGCAAATACTTGGCGCTGTCAATTCCAGTGATTCTGAAGTGGTTGGCTATTTAAATGTAATCACAATCCCTATGTGTTAAGATTTCTGCAAATTTGTTTGGTCAAAGTGTGTGACAGGATACAGAACCACAATACGCAAGGATGCTTAATTTTAAATGCTGAGCTTAATTTTAGAATCAGTTAAACAAGGATTGCATTTTTATTTATTTATATATTTAATGTACATCTAAATTTAAAAATAAATTGTGTTATTACTGTCTAATGTAAATGTAAATGAGGGCAACTGAATTTCTGAATCCCAGTTCAAAACGCGAAAAGCAAATATTAGAAATGGTTTTTGAACGGATTCTATTCTGCCACGATTCTATATCGCCACGGTACTCAAGAATCGGACAATCAAGAGATGTACAAAAGAGAGATGTACAAAAGAGAGATGTACAAAAGAGAGATGTATAAAAGCCTAGTAATATAAGGACTATCAAATTCCTTGGATATCGCTAAATAAACCCAAGAGCTTCCATTGTGTTATTAACTGCATAAGCAATGTGTTTATCGAACTTCAGTTTATGATCTAGAAGTATACCTAAATCATATACTGAGCTTTCGTGTTCATTTAAGCATTCCAAGATAATGCCATTAAGTGAATACTGACATATATGCCGAAAGGATCTGTAGACAGTCATTACTTTTCATTTCCAGCTATTTAAATTAAGCAAATGGTTCGCTAAAAATGATAATAAAAATTACATGAGATCTCTTAGCTACCAGGAAGTTGGAAAACCGTATAGGAACCTTTAATTTGTACACTTAATTACACCTGGAGTTATCATTCAGCATCACTAATATAATAGTGGGTTTAGCACTTGGCAGATGCCCAGTTAGTGCTACAGGTGCTACAGGTCAGGTCGAAGGACAAAACCGTCAGCAAGTAGAAAGTGTATTAATTGAAATAAGCACAACTATGTAATACCCTGTAAGCACATACCTCATAACATAAATACGAGTATATTAAATTGCGCATTTAATGCAACTAACTTTTTATTTATTGATGGATCATTAGATTTGGCCATATTGAAATGTGATTGATAGTTTAAAATAAAAGACCCTGCAGCAGATCAACATGCGAGGAATGTGTAAAGAAGAGGACAGAGATAGAAAAGGAAGAAGTCAAGAAAGCAAAAGTTAATCAACAATGCTGAATGAATCGCCACAAAAGGCCAAACACAGAAAGGATCATGAAAGGAGAAAAAAGGATCAACTGTTGACTGAAGATGTGCGTGCTGCGATACGCGTGTATTCCAGGAATAGCACACTGTGCCACGCCCACGCCAACGCCCACGCCCCTGCCTCTGCTCGAGTCAAGTAATTTGAGCCCGCAGGATTTCTCAACTTGAGATTGTTGTTGGTGTTGTGTTGAGTAATTTGTGTGCCACGCTCAAAATCTGTTAAGCGGTTAACAAAACATAAACAGAAATCCCAATTCCATCCCAGGGTCTATTCTCAGCGAGGGGTTGTTCCTGCCGAATGCTGAATTAACCCCTAGCGTGGTTTGCTGCGCTACACTGAAAAAAAAGACCAACTTCTAAAATCAATAACATTCATCTTGAATATATTGTTCTTTAAATAAGATTATTTTAAGACCAAATTGATAAAACTAAGATTATAAATCTAAAAAATGTTTAAATCTTAATATAAGAATAAAAATCTTATATTTTTCAAACAGTATAAAAATGTACCATTTTAAATGCAAAAAATGGTGGCCCCGTGGCGCTTTGGTTAGAGACACTTCTTTATTTGTGAAGCAGTAGGCCCCGCGGTTCGAATCCCACTCGAGTCAAATTAAAATAACATTTATAAAATTATAAAATAAAATAGAAGAGAATAAATTGCAAATAAATAATATAAACATAAAAAATAATTGTAATTTTATTTACTTTTTTTATTTTAAGAACATTTAATCTTAAAATAAGAAATTGGTCTTATTTAAAATGTTCTTAAAATCAAGATGTGTTCTCTTAATTTTAGAATTTTATATTCTCGACGCATTTTTCTGACAAAAAATCTAAGTTCTAAGACAAAAATCTTGATTTAGAACATTTTTTTTATCAGTGTACTCGGGCTACTGAACGGCGGCTGATCGAATGCTGGTGCAGTTATTTCGGAGGGAGGTAGTGAGGTGGCTTGGAGAGCGTCTGTGCGGCTAAGGGTGCAACTACTTGAGGCAAGATGTGGGCCTCCTCCCTAGTGCCTCCTGTCTCCTCCCCTTTTACAGAGGCAGAGGGCTATTTATGGGTTTGTCAATCTTCATTACGATTTCCTTTTTCTTTCCTTGTCAAGCACCCGCAGATAAGTCGATTTTTCGTGGCCAGGATAAGTAATGCAATTGAAGTGTAAATTCAAATTAATATGAAAATGAAATTCAAAGTTCCCACATGCACTTAAATCAATAGAAAGTCCATCTCAACAGCCTTAACTTTCCGCAGGCTAATGATGTATAAGTGATAAATTGATTTTGAGTTTGAGTTTCTGTTAAAAGAAAAGTGGAAAAGTCACACAACGAGTGACCCTACGATCTCTTGATTCGATAGCGATATGAAAGCAATTATATACGAAACCCGATAAACCTTTTAAGTATTATAATGTATGTAGTTTCGATCGACAATTGCACAGCAGGCAGCTGTGATCCTGTTAAGATCTCAGATCCTTTTCATTTTCCAATTTCTATTCAATAATTTTTCTAAAGGTCTTTGATCTCTTTTTTGAGTTTTGAAAATGTTGATCAAAAGCAAGGATAATTAATGTTATGCTGCTCAGTTTTTAAAAAACCAATATAAATGAACTTGGAAACATACAGTTCTTATATAATTATATAAAATTACAGAATCTAATTTTATTATCTGATAAATTGTTACTCTAGGATTAAGAGAGTAATAAATTGGCTAAAGTTTGTGTCAAAGTCAATCTAAAAATGAAACTGATCTATTTCCAATGGTCAAGTTAATATTGCTATTTAATATTTTTTAGTTTATTAAGTTTTTTAGAGCTTAATAACAAATGAATAATTAAATCTCAGGATGACAAAATATGTAACGTTTCAATTCAAATTGAGATTTCTAAATGAAAAATTATGTTTTCAATTTATTAAATCTAATTTTGTTATCTTTCAAAACTTATTGAAGGCGAAAATTGAAAATTAGAAACTTGAATTGCAAATTCCGGATGAAGGAATTAAACTAATTGATCAATGATTGATTCAGAAAGTTGATAATCCAGAAAAAAGAAAAGAATTGAAGTTGCAATTGGAATCAGCAATTAGATGCGTGCACTCCATTGAACCATTGGGGATTGGGGCACTTGGAATGCTTAAAAATAGATCAATCGCATCCAAAAAAACTTATTCTATTTTTATGCAAATTAATCGAGCAAGGAGAGAGCAATCGAATAAAACAGAATGAACAGCTCGAGGGATATGCGGAAGGCAGCTAAAAAGAAATGAAATACAAACAAAACCAAAAGGAAAAAAAAGAGATACATTTACATTTATACATTTATACATACATGGATACATAGATACATAGAGCAGATGAACAAAAGCTATTAGAGGCGAATTCCTGTTCCTTTTGTCTATGCACAAATTGCCGACAACTGGCGGCCGAGATGTGTTGCATGCAACAGATACGCGCAGCTAAATTGCATTTTTATCTATTTTTACTTGAGGAAAATGCCGACGCAAGCAGTGGCAGTGGCAGTGGCAGAGGCAGAGGCAGAGGCAGCGTTGCAGCTGAGCATGCAGCGGAGGATTATAAAGTAAATAGTAGAGGAGCCACAACGGAGGAGACGCAATTTCCTTCCTGCTTCTGCGAACGCGTCGCGCACAAATAGCTGTAATAATAAAAACCGATCTCGCCCAGACTCTGTTGCAGTTGCAGTTGCAGTTGCCACAGTCCCTGTGCCTCGTCCGATCGTGTGGCTGTAGGATGCCACAGCCGCAAGAAAAGCAGGAAAAACTCCTTGGCTTGGGCGGTCACACACACACACACATAGAGACGCACACAGATACACACACACACAAGTGTTGTCAGAGCAAAAACAGCCCCAGCTGCAGCTTCAACTTCATTGGCGTTGCACGTTGTCCTCCTATTGCATGTGCCTGCCACACACATCTCTCTATACATGTGTGTGTGTGTGTGTGTCTGTGTGTTTGTGTGTGTGTGTGTGTGTGTGTGTGCCTAGCCTGCTGCGCCTGTTGCCTGTTGGTTCAATGAACTGCCGTCACCTCTTGGCGCTGCGCAGTTGCAGCGACGCCGACAGCAGCGTTGACAGAGAACGCGCACAATCCTTTTTCTTTTTGATTTTTCTTGGTTCACCCTTCACTTGATCTCTGGTGACTCTTGCCGCTCTTTGCTGCTTGCTTGCCTCATGTTGCAGTTGCCATTGGCATCTTGGCTGCTCTAAGGAGCCGTGCAGGAGTTGCTTTCAAGGGTTTCAGTTTATTTCGAGACAACAACGAGAACAACGTTGTTGTTGCTGTTGTTGTTGTTGTTGTTGTCGGGGGGCTTTGGATTTCACTTGGCGTTGCTTCGCGTGGGGAAATGTAAACATTTCATCGTCGTCATCATAATCGCTGCCTTTGCCTCGCCAGGCTGGTTTATTTGTGTGTGGATCTGTCTCTGTTGCCCCCCTCCCCTAACCCTACCCCTGCTCCAGCCCCTGTCCCTCTCCCTGCCTTTGTCCCCGTTCCTCTCCCTGTCACTGCTCCCTATTCCTTACCCTGTCCACGGGTTTTGCTGACTCTGCAACGCGTATCCCTTTTTTCGCTGGAATGCGATGCTTGTTTACTCAAATGAGTATTTGATCTTCAGCTCAGCCTTTATTTAAATCTTTTTTTTTTCGTTTTTAGCATTTGTCACTTCGTTGTTGATCTTCTCTCTTTTTGTGTTCATCGTTGAACTGCACTTGTGTTTATCTTTTAAGGATTTTTCAAGGAATCGCATAGCAGAGATATTCTAACATTATTGCTTAGATCGGCACTTAATTAAACAAAATATTTTTTATAAGATCATATAATTATTCTGAGTAGTTATCAACTGTTGAAAATGTTTACGAAAATATATATCTGGCGATGAAAAATCAAAAAAGGATCATTTTATAATGATGCTTAGTTAATAACTATTAAAATGATGTGGATTAGTTATGTATTTTTTTAATAAATCGTACTTAAAGCAATTTTTAAGATCGTAAACAAATGTAATAACAGTACTGCATAATGTTTCCGTATTTCAAAAAAATTACAATCATATCGAATTCAATATACGTTTAAAAGATGTTGATCGTATAATTCTTTCGATATACTTTGTCCAAATGAGAAAAAATTTACGATCGTTTATAGCTGTCCTGTATCTGACTAAATATAAGATCATACCACCATTCAGATAGGATGACTAAAATATAAACACGTATAGATATTTTCTGATGAAAGGAAAAATTTGTCGAGATATTATGGCAATTGAAATCATTGGAAAGGATTGCTTAATTATTCACTGGAATTAATATTATTATTTTTAAGTCAAAATCAGAAATAATTTGGGTTAGATTGACATAATTTGTCTCAAGGATAACTATATCTCAAATAAACAAAAAATGCAAAATCGATAAAAAGCTAAAATTAACATTTTCTCAAACACTTGTTTTTTTATACCCTGAGCCCATTAAAAATGGGCAAAAAAGGGTATAATGCATTTGGCAGAATGTATGTAACAGGCAGAAGGGGGCGTGGCAGACCCCCAAAAGTATATATATTCTTGATCAGGATCAACAGTCGAGTCGATTGAGCCATGTCCGTCTGTCTGTCTGTCCGTCTGTCCGTCTGTTTGAACGATCTCAGAAACCATAAGAGCTAGAGACTTCAAACTTGGTATGTAGGTTCCTGGATACCGTACGCAGATCAAGTTTGTTTTTTTTTTTTGGATCGGACAACTATATCATATAGCTGCCATAGGAACGATACATCGAAAATGAAGTTTTTGTATGAAAAGCTTCTTTAATTTTTGAGATATCTTAACCAATCTCACACGATATATATTTGGGGTGGTATTATACATCCTGACCAAATTTGGTCCAAATCGGCCCAGTATATCATATAGCTGTCATACAGTCGCTCTGCCGAAAATCAAGTTTTAGTATGAAAAAGTTTTTTGAGATATCGTAACCAAACTGATAGAATATGTATCTGGGCTGGTATTATACATCCTGACCAAGTTTGGTCCAAATCGGCCCACTATATCATATAGCTGTCATACAGATGATCTGCCGAGAATCAAGTTTTAGTATGAAAAAGTTTTTTGTTTTTTGAGATATCTTAACCAAACTGATAGAATATGCATTTGTGTTGGTTTTGTACATTCTGACCAGATTTGGTTCAGATCGGTTCCATATATCATATAGCTGCCATTGGAATAATTGGTCGAAAATCAACATTTATAAAAGAGTACCTGGGCTCAGGGTATCCTACTGTCAAGCGTGCTCGACTGTAGCCGCACCCCACCGCGAGCGAAGCGAGCCGGGGGTAGGCGAGCGAAGCGAGTAGGGGGCGGAGCCCCCTTGTTATTACAATATTTAAGGATATTTACTTACAGATTCGAAAGTATGCTTAAGAGTAGAATCATTAATTTAACAATGCAATCAATCATACTGAGGGAGATTCACAAATATTCTGAGAGGGACAGAGAGAGAGAGTGTGTGCACTTGACTCTTCTTCCCCTACTCCGTCTTCGTCTCCGTCTCCGTTGTCTCCTTTAGTCGTCTCCTTCTTCGCCTTGGCGATTATTCATGACTTTATGGACTTGGGTAGAAGGACATTAAAATTGTTTTTACGTCAACTCATCGGGCCAGAGGATCAAACTGGTTCTGCTTTGTATGCCTCTCACAAACGTCAGTTCCAGTCGTGGTTCCAGTCTCAGTCTCTGTCTCAGTCTGAGTCTGAGTCTCAGTCCCCGTTCCAAGTCAAAATCGAGGCTTGGTCGCTCCTTGGACTTGCATGGACTTGGAATCTGGAGAAACCAGTTTATGACCTCCTCTACCTGTTGCCTTCATGTTGACTCTTGCCTGTTGCCTGTTGCCTGTTGCGTCGCGGATCCCACGAAAAAAGGGATACTCTTCTGAACAAACACACAAGTACTCATACACACACACACACAAACACACACACACTCAAAATGATATCATGACAAAGCCTTGTTTATCCATTTTTTTTCTGTATTTGCCTTTGCGCAATCCTTTCGTCCTCGCCACCATCATTGAATGTTTCTTTTTGGATCGTTACTTTTTGACCGTGTTCTCCTTTTTTGGGTACAGTTTCAAAAGGGTTTCAGTCCCAAAAATACATTAAAAATGAAAAGCAACACTAAAAACATGAGTTTCGGATTAAAACTTGGGGCAAACAGGTCTCAGGAATTTACTTATGGAGAAACGACTTTAATCGATAAAGGAGCACAGTTAAATAAAGATCCTGAAATCTGCTCACTCAACTGATCTACAGGTGATTTAATGAGAGATATTTTTAAGTCATTTCAATAGATCTGTACAGCATTTAAAGATTTGTTTTACTTCTATCTATTTGCGTAGTTTGGGAAATTTGTCAACACATTTTTGCCTGAGTTGACACTATGCTGTGCATAATGGGTTCTACGTGTCCAAATGTCTGCTTCTTCTTAGCTCCTAATGACTATGGGTTGTTGGAACCAAAGCCAATGCTAATGGGTCCAACAGTGAATCCATTCCAGCAAAACTCTGGCAACAGCATTTACATTTGCAGTTGGGTTGCCGGAGAAAGGCACTCGAGCCCAGCTCTTTGCACACCCTGTACTCAACTGAATGGAAATGGGTATAACGGAGTAAATAGAATGTGAAAAAGGAGATTTATAAATTTATAATTAATCTGATACGTCATAACAGGTGACACTATTTATGAATCATCAACGGGAATTTAATGACTTAGGATGTTTTATATGTAATAGAACTATAAATTATTACTATAAAGGCCGCTTTGTCAATGTCATATTAAGGGGTTAAATAACTATTTCACAGATATTTTGACGTTAAATGTATAGAAATTATTTTAAAATTTGAAGAAATTTTTTTAATAATATCTTTCATACCTAAATTTTAAAGAAAACTTATATTTTTCGAGTAATGATACCGATTTGATCCAGCATTCAGAGAATTGCATTCTACTTTGCATTTTAAATCTCTAATTAGTTTATTGAAAAATATCAGACTTCACAGCGGAATGTCTTTTTGATTTTTGTTTTATTTCCAAATTTGTATACAATTTTTTTACTAACTAAGCAAATATTTTGATTGATAATAACATAACAGATTTTGAAAAAGTAATTTTATATACCAGCGATTATTAAATCTACCGAAGTGGCAATCAAAGATTTCCCTTAATTTTCGTCTGCTCTGTTAACTGAAGGAAGCAGGTGTTTAATTGTAGGGTATATTATCGTGTAGCAGTATCGGTTAGTTAAGCTTTCTTACTTGTTTTGTTTTTATTGTTATGGAAAATGGTGCGCAAACGCAAATGCGAGGCAGCAAAAAGGCAGAGAAAATCCACACACACACACACACACACACACGTATACACACACAGAGCGCAAAAGCAACAACTACAACAACAGCAGCAACAAAGAGCAGAAAAGGGCGAACAAAATGCTGGAAAATATTGTGTGAAAAGTCTGTGTTGTCTGGGGCAAGTTGAATGGCCTGCTTATGCCTCTGTCTCTGCCTCTGCCTCTGCTGGCGTCTCTGCCCGCGTCTCTGCCTCGGTCTATGTTGCCACAGATGCAGCCCCAGTTCTGGGCATTGCTCGAGTAATGAAGGGTTTCGCCAGCTCCTCTTGCCTGTCCAGTGACAAACACAGAGAGAGTGAGATGGAGACATAGAGAGAGAAAGAGAGGAAAATGGGAAACAGAGATTAGAAAAGTCATTGCTGTGGTTGAGTCTCTTTTTTTCTTTTTTTAGGCAGTCAGCTTCACCTGTTGCTGCTGCACACAACACCAACAACAACAACACCAACAGCAGCAGAGCACAGTTCTCAGGATGCCAGCAACAATTGCCGGCAGGTCAGCGCCTGGGAAAGCACTTAAATGGGTTTTCATGCTTAGCCAGCTTTCCCAAGGAAATTGTCTGACTCTTCGAGTTGCCTGTTGTTGCAAGCTGCTCGTTGCCAGTTGCCAGTTGGCAGTTTTACCATTGCGGTTTTCAGTTAGCATCGCTTTTGCCATGGCTCGGTTCGGTTCGGTTGGCTTTTGAGTTGGTTAGAGGCCCCAGGAAGCTGTGCAACCACAACTGTAGACAACTTTGCCGGCAGCTGGAGCTGCTCAGCACCGTATACGTAATTTTGTGCTGACCAAGAAGGAATCACAGCCACAAAGTCGCACTACAGATCCAACCTGTATCTCTCTGTCCCAGTCACTCCCTCTATCTCTCTCCTTGTCTATTGCTTAAGTGGCAACTAACCCCATTTGCGACATTGGCATTTCGCAATCTGTTGCGAAATTGCTGAAGGAAACTCACGAGTGCCACAAAAGTGGCGCAGGAGAGAGCGACAACAACATATGTACTCGTATCTATCTATGCCCTACTCTCTTGGTTCATTCAACTTCAACTACACTGAAAACATTCTGATACTACTGATACTAGTTGTTAATCATATGTCTAAAATCATTATATTTAATAATTGAAAATTTCTATTCAAATGGATTTTAAAATGAGTAGTCCGTACTTTTTTATATGTGTATACAATTGTATTTTGCATATCAAACAAAAATAAAATAATTTACACTTTTCAACCTTTTTACACATTTTTTCCAATCAAATAAAAATAAGTTTTTACAATATATTTCTTTAATAATTACGGAAAACAGTGTTCAAAACCTTTGCAGTGAAAAGAGGGTTTTAATCGCCAAAAAATTTTTGCATTTACGCCATGATTTAATGCTTGATTTCAATGAATTTTCATCAATGTTTTGCAATTTTTAGAATATTTAAAAAAATATCTGATTGTAAACATTTCATTTGAGTAAAAGAAATAGCAATTAAATATTATAATTGTGGCATCCCTGTATTTTTTTCTATATTGTTCAAATTAAATGAGAAAAATAACAGGTTTATTGCATCTCTGATATTTTTCTTAAGATATTAAACTTAGTATACAGTAGTACAATAGTTTCTTAGTTTTTCGAAAAAATACAAAATAATATGAAGCCTTATTTATCCAGGGGAAACTTATCACTGCGGACGGCAGTTCGCGCTAGTGACGAAAGCAGCACGAAGGGTGCGAAAGGTGATTATCAATATATGCAGCTAATTTTGATGTACAAAAAAGCTCGACCTTTTTGCGTACAGTGCAGAGTGCCAATTTTCAGGTATTGTTTTATTAATTTATATATTTATTTAACATTTTTATATTAAACTTAATTCTGTTCGTCACAAAATTGGATATCAGAAATTTGGGGGCTAGAAATTGCTTTCGTCACTAGACTTTCACCTCGTGAAGAGGTTTTTTTGTGGTATAACATATATGCCAAGTTTTTACAGTGTAGTTGTAGTTTAGGTTGCCTAGCTGGATAGTTGCTTGGATGGATAGTTAGTTGGATGGATAGATGGCTCAACAGTGGATGCTTGACTGACTGCAGTTGGCAGCGCAGTTGTTGGCCAGGTCTAATGCCAGAGCTGAGTTGCCAACTGGGAGGTATGACCACACCGAGACGAGACAATCAAGAACGGGAAGGATGCCCAGAGCTGGACTTGAAGTGGAACTGCACAACTGTGACTGGGACTGACTTCGACTGAGACTCAGACTGGAACTGATTGGAAGCGCTGCATTGGCCCGGTTTTGGCGTGGTAACAACTTCAATTGCCACATTGAAGCAACAGTTGAAGCAACAGTTGAAGTCGCAGCTGATGTTGTGGCATGTTTTACAAATGGATTTCATGTTCAGTGCGTTATGTTTCTTGGAAAGGATTTCTTTGGTTGGCTTGTCATGGCCATGTCTGAGCTCGTCTTGCCGGCTTGCCGGCTTCCAGCTTATAAAAATTAACGCAAATAAAATGCGACACGAGCGCGTCGTAAACATGAAGCATTCAAATGCACAAATGTGGCAGAGTCGCAGTGTTAGTGGCAGTGGCACTCAGGAAGTTGTTGACATGTTGAGCTTATTTGGTAGCTGCCACAAATGCCACAAATGCTGCAAATGCCACCATGCAACTGCCACTCTGTTGCAGAGACTTGAGCAGATCCTGCAGCTTACCTTGGTGGTCGTCACGCTGGCGCCCCTTCCTCTTGCCATGCCCCTGTCCCTAGTCTTTGATGTGCGGCGAGGTCAATTGTCAAAGTCATAAAAACCTTTAACAAAATGCTACTGCATTTGCTCCTGAATCTTTAGCAGGAGTGTGTGAGTGTGTGTGTGAGTGTCTGTGTGTGAGTGTGTGTAAAAGTAATCAAAATCATTTTTATTACGTTTCCCACCAAAAATGTTTCGAGCATGTTTTATGTGCAGGGAAAAGGAAGGGTTAATGAGCTGGACCTGATCCCTTGAGGTCGCTGCCTGGATCTGAATCCGAGACTCGCCGAAACATTGCAACGTTGAGGAAATTTCAAAGGAAAATGTTGAAATGCAAGAAGAGATACAACGATCCGATAAGCAGGAGCTGAAGTTGAAGCTGAAGTTGAAGTTGAATTTGAAGCTGAAGTTGAAGTTGAATTTGAAGCAGTAGTCGCCTCACAACTAAACAGAATCCCAAAAAAAAATTGATATAAATTCAAGCTGAAATTTCATTAATTCTCGACTCGGACTCGCCACAATGGCCCTGAAGTAGCAGGCGGAGAAGGAGGAGATGCAAGAAGCAGAATAAGCAGTCCAGAGGAGACCATAAAATATTCAAATAACTTGCAAGCCTCATATAAATTAAAACGAATTGCAATAAAAAATTCAACTCCCGTTTCAACGCATCCACGTCCCAAAGCAAAGCAAGCCATAGGAATATATATATGCACACACACACACACACACAGACACACACACACACACAGATTCAGATTCACATGTGCATACATATTCATATGTATATGAGCAGGCAAGGATTGATCGCCTCCTCGAATGACATATTATTTAGCAAATTGAAAGAAAAAATTAAAAAATAAAAAGATCAAGTGAGGTGACACTACTCAAGAGTCAGCGACGTGGAGATACCCTGTAATGAATGTGTATAGTTTTAAGATATATAAATATTTTTAACTTAATAAAATATATCATGTGAGGTTTTCATGGAACCGACTCTGATTAAATTAAATAAACACTGTAGCCAATAATTTATTACTCGAATGCTAATAAATTTGTATGTACAGTGTATATTTCAGTGTATATTACAATTTGTACATTACAGATTTTAAGGAAATACCATTTCTTCACATTTTGAATATTAACAGGGTATAAAATATTTGCAAGTTGCTGTTTCGCACGTTACAATTACGGCGAAACGTCTGTCACCCGCATACTCTACCCCTCGCAACCAGAAGCTATGGGCCTACCCTTCAGCAGCAGCAGCAGCAGAGAGAAAGAAAGAGAGAGGAAGAGGGGGGGGAAGAGAGAGAGGGAGAGGGAGAGTGTGTACCAACTGAAGGGATCGCGACTTTTTGGGTTGGGCTGCTTTTGCCTTTCGCCTGGCACACTTTGGAATGCAAATCATGAGGAATGGAATCAGGCAAGGAGTAGTGAAGAGGAGCAGAGAGAGAGGACAAGGCAAAGGCACAGGCGATAAAAGTATCCTCTGACTTTGAGGCTGACACGAACAACGGAGCAGTTCACAAAATAAATAACTTCTTAAGATCCCCCTGCATTGCATACTGTATGTGAATGTGTGTGTTTGACTGTGCATGTGTGTGTGTGTGTGTGTGTGTGTGTGTGTGTGTGTGTGTGTGTGTGTGTTTGGATACACTCGGTTGACTCTGACTCTGCCTCTGACTGTGGCAATCTTCAGTGCGGGCTGCACCCTGTGGCGGCAAGAGAATTGTTTGTGGCACGTCCTCGCTTCGGTAGGTGCCTCCATTGAGTGTGTGTGCGAGTGTGTGTGTGTGTGTGTGTGTATGTATGTATTTGATTGTTGCTTAGTGCTTGAGATTTCTCAACTTGCAACTGGCGACCCCTCGGCAGCAAGACGGCTTAAAGTGGCGCAAAAGATAATGAAAGTCAATGCAATGCAATGTCTGTGCAAGGGTACAGGATATGCAGTATATTTCTTTATCCCTCCCTCTCTCTTCCTACCTCCTATACTCCCTCTCATCCTCTCACTCTCTCACTCTTTATCTGCCCGACGCTTCGGGTAAACATCAGAGTCATTGATGGAGCGTTTCAGACAGAGCCAGCTCTTTGTCTTGAGTACCTCTCTACCCTATGCTCCCCAAAAAGGGAAACAAGCAAGGGAATGTTCAGGGGTAGGGGTAGGGGAAGGTAGGGGCAGAGACAGGGTCTCTGGGAACTGAGAGCTGGGCGCATTTATTGGGCGATCGGCAACTTAGTTTGTCTTTCCCATGTAATTCCTTCTTATATCTTTGTCCGGCCTTGCACCCCGTTGAAACTGGAGCTGAAGATCGGACTTGGGATCTTTCTGATGCCTCCAGGCGAAAACAACAAAATGTTGTACTGTAATTACGAAACGCGTTTATCAATTTTATTGCAATTAACTTCTGTCTCTTACCAACTTTCCAACAGGATAATAAAGAACGATCGCAATCAAAGCGAAAGAAAATAAGAGAAAGAGGAAAACTCTTGAGGATCACTTTCAAACAAATATGACACACAACATGACGAATTGAACGGAGTCTCAAATCAAATATCAAATATTTGCTTTTAATGATGGCCAGGTGTTTATGGCAATAGGTCGTCTATTTGATGAGGATCCGCCGTTCTCAGGCAAACAGCGGTACGGGGGATGGGGGACGGGGGAAGGGACAATCAAAGGAGCAACAACGCATACACATAAATAAAGATTGTACATAAAATTGTATCGAAAAATCGGGGTTCTGAGCCTGTCACAAGGACAACGTGGGAGAATGATAAAAGCAAAAGGAAGACACAAAATGTGGACCCATAAAACAGCTGTATGTGTATGTGTGTATCTATGTTTGCTTGCTTGAATGAAAAGCAAAAAGAGTTGATGTCGAAGTCGAAGTCGAAGGATATGCCACGTCAAGGGCCATTAAGTAGTCCCAACTCGAAAAGCAGAAATCAAAATAAAAAGTTAATTTCGAAATTTTTGTGGTTCACATGCGACTTGAGTCACGGGATCGCAGTCGAAGTTGCTCCTCGTAGTCAAGAGAATCATGGGAAACTTTCAAAGTTGACTCTTAAGAGAAAACAAAAAACAAAAACAAAAACCAGTTGACTGTGTCTTGATTTCGAATGTTGCCCAATTTCGGGGGGTGAAAGCTGCAACTTGTTGGCCCTAATTATGACAGCGTGACTGCGGGGGAAGGAGAAGGGGCAGGGGCAGGGGAAGGGGCAGGGGAAACGGGAACAGGCAACTGGCAACAGGATAACGAGCTGTGTGCAGGTGCCTGTGATATTTTCATTTCAATTTTCACAGGATAATCGTTCGACGCGGGGGTTGTTCCCAATCGCTCTCCTTTCCAGGGTCCAGTCCGTGACCGCCGTTAAATGCGCGTGAAAATTATGCAGAGCCTGGGAATGAGAATAGGGAAGGGAATAAGAAGCAGCTCACCAAGGCAACAAGGCTAGCACAATTTTATGGTAATTTAATGGTCCTAAAGTCCTTTAAAAATGCGGCTACTGGCTAAAATGGACTCTGAACTGGTTCACACGGCAGCTAATCGCGTGTCGAGTCCCCAGTCCAGAGTACAGTCTGTCCGAGGGTCTCCATAATGCTTTGTCACATCCGACACAGCAAACAGCGAACAGCTAAGAACCAAGAAAAGGTCCAACAACATTTCCGGATTCGAAAAGCCCAAAAACATCATTAGCCAAGTTAGGAAAAGAAGATGAAAACTACTATATATAAAAAAAAAGAAAACGAAATAAAATAATAGACACTGTTGCGTCTTTGCAGCGCATCGGAAGTTCCCACAAGACGACAATTATGACGCAACATTATTTTTGGATAAGTCGCTCCACAGCGAGCGGAGTGGGGCAGAGAGGCAGGTGGTTGCAACGATCTCTTTGGGATGACAAAACGAAAGGCCTGCGGGTTTGCAGAGGCTGCTAATTAAAAAGGAATTTCTGATTCTTTTTCTCTATTTCTTCTCTCTATGGCAATTAGAAAAATCAAACAATAGCAAACGGGGAGTGTTAGTGCTGGGGAGAGGAATGAAAGGGGAAAGAAGGCAGAGGGGGTCTGTTACAGCAATCAGGAGAGTGCTAATTTAGTAATCACAAGTCAGAGACTCGACAGCAGTCAGAGAATAGAGATAGTGAGAAGAACCGGTTGTTAGATCCTCAAAAAAGTTCAGAACACAGTCAGTTACTTGCCACGCCCTCTAGCGCACTTGGGAGTTTTGGTTGCCTCTAACGGGTCACAAGGTGTGAAATAGCAAGAGCTCAGCTCAGCTCTTCTTCTTCTTCTTCATGTTTTGTATTGAACATCTTTGTTGAATCAGGTGCCGCAGCTTGACGTCGTGAGCATACAATATCTTGAGATCCTCCCCCTGCCAAACAGTCGCTCGATAATTTAGAAATCTTTACAAAACATCGAATGTTTCTTCACTTTGATTGTGTTAGACTCCCCAAACCAACAGCACTGGAACCCCCTCATATATCTTTGTATCTTTGGAACTCTTTTTGTACATCTCGTAATATTTGTCCAAATCAATCTTTGCGTGAAGAGTCGCTTATTTACATCATTCCTTATGTTGATTATCCCACAGAGGATTTTGAGAAGAAACTGCTCAAGTATGAACTGACTCATTTGGCTTAATTAGATAGAAGAATTGAATCATTTCAATAACATTTGTAGCGAGTCTAAAAACTTTTCCTAAGTATACTAAAAATATATTTAAAAGATGATCTTATCAATTGATATAAGAGAATTAGATGAATTTCTAATTTTTATCAAAATCGAATATACAAAGGATCATATTATAAATGATTTTAATTATTGATCTAGCATATTGATTTCTAACTAACGATTTCTTCCTAAATTGTTGTGTAAATGGTTATCTTTGTCAGTTTACGAACTGATCTGAAATATACAGTAGACCATATTATAAATACTTTTATTTTTTAATTATTAAATTTAATAGATCAATCTGATTTTTAAGTACAGAATTAGTAATATTTTGGAATCTACGCTCATAAGAACTGATGCCTTTTATTCAGATTAAAGAAGCAAAGAAATAAAAAATGGAAAAGTATGACCGAATCAAATAGCATAAGGAATTCGTAACTTGTTGATTCGAGGTGAAAGTCTCAATTTCGAGTCCCGGCTGAACAAATTGGAAACCTTTAGCGTCAACATATAGTAGACGCAAGTAAACAAACCATCAATATTCCTGTCTATAGGGTTGACTACACACATCTAGACCTTATAGATGGGATCCTCAACTAATTTACAACACGTGTAATCACCTGGAGGTCGCTGACCGATGCCGCCCCGAGGCAAACATCTTCAGCAACCTAGATTGACAAACGAGATTCAAAGCAAATCACAGAGAAGGGGAAGAACAAGAAGAAAATAAAATAGAAAATAGGTAGGGAAAGCAGCAGAGCGTAAAGGTAAGGAGTCCAATGGAGAGAGAAGACAGGAGTCGTTGTAGCATAGACAAATGGAAAAAGAAACACAAAATGAGAGAAATGGAATTGTAAATAGCGAATGGACGAAAAGAAACAGAAACAGAAAACTCAATAGGAGCCCAAAGTCATAAATAATATTGTTTACACAAATGGTTCACGTAGGTGGAGCTGAAACTGGACTGGGGTAGAGGGGGGAGGGGGGAATGTTGCAACTCCTTTTGAATTCCCAAAACTTATTGGACAAACAGAGACTGACCCCGATGCGTAATTTGATTATTTTTGGGTCAATGCCTGAAGATCCTACGCATCCATCTAAAGAACACACACACACACATACACACACGCACAACAGCTAAAAATAACGATGAGCTCAAGTTTTGTTGTTTTCGAGAAAAGTTATTAAGTTTCAGGCTAGGGTATAAAAAGAGAGAGACAGATAGAGAGAGAGAGAGAAATTCCAACTAACCCTACGATTTGATATGTGCGTGCCGCGTTGTTGTGAGTGTAACGGAGGAGGAGAAGCAGGAGGAGGATGAGGAGGAGGAGCAGTGTAAAAGGGGAGCAACAGGCTTTAAGCCACTCACATAAAACGTTGGCCCAACCAGAACAACAACAACAACAGCAACAGCAACAGAGCCCACAGTCAAACAACAACAGGTAGAAATCAAATAGAAAATGGAATAGACAAAAGGCAACAACTGCCACAAAGGCAAATGGAGGAAGTGCCCAAGCTAGCAGAGGCAGCAGCAGAGGCAGCGGCAGCGACAGCGGCAGCAGCATAAACATCCAAGAAACGGACACCAGCAGCACCAAACCACCGGCACGTAGCCACGCACACACTCAAACACACACTCACACACACACACACATGCATGCTCACTTACATATACAAACGCAACTAAGTTTGTCTATCTGCAAAGGCATTTCGAGTTTCATTTTATGTTTTGACCCCTTTTAAGTTCAAGAACCCTTTTCCTCACAACCTCACTCACACACACACACACACGCACACCACATAGGCAGAGAGACTGAGCATGGAGTCAGGGCAGCAACATACGCTCACATACAGCTCTTGAGCGGCAACTGAGCGCGCGCGAGCGACTCGTTAGAGATTTATAATGCAGGTCCGTACGCCAACAGCCAAGCCCCACGGCGCCGACGTCGCGCTCTGCTTTATGCGGGCCGCAACAACACAACACCATTTTCGCAGTTGCTGCGCAGTCAGCGCACAGAGCGAGAGCGCGAGCGCAAGCGCGAGAGTGGAGAAAAGAGCGTAAGTCTACACCGAAAAGCTTAGCTCGGCTCAGCGCTGTGTAGAGTTGGAGCACAGCCTGTGGCTTGTTATTGTTTTGGCACTCGCTCTCTCTCTCTGTGTTTTGTTGTTGCTGTTGGATGTTTTTGGGGTGTCGTAGAATGCCAAGTCACATTATTTCAGCTTCGTTTTCAATACTGGGCGCAACAAGTGTATTTCATTTTTTGATTTATGCATGCGCTTTGCCTGCCATTTCGCTCTTCGCTCTCTTCGACTGGCGATTGTTGTTGAGCAGCGCTGCTGCGATTCTGCTTTGAATTATTAATTGATTGATGAAAACTAATTATGTTAATTGGATAATGAAATGAAATGTGTCAAGACAGAGTTGTGGCTCCATTTTGCTCGTGTTATTTATGTTGTTGTTATGGCAGGCAACTGACAAGCCAGCTGACGCCTTCAGACAATCAGTTTTGATGCTCGGCAGCTTGAGAAGCTTTTCAAAAAAGTTCACTCAGGTATTATGATGTACTCATTAAGTGAGTACACTCACACGCTCAGTTGGCAGGAAAAAGCTCTGCGACAAGCAATTGTTGAACTTAAAGCTTAAAGTACTTAAAGACTGCGGCTGTTGTTGCTGCTGCTGCGCTGCTGCTGATATCATCGAAAGCTCCAGGGCGTCTTATCTGTATCTGCATGCCAAGCCCATGTATCTTGTTTCTAATGTGGCAATACAAATGAACAGTTACATCCTCCGCACCACAAAATCAACAATATAAAGAGGGCGAACAACAGTAACAATCACAACAACAACAACATCAACAACAGTATCTAAAAGCCGCTCATGGTCATTGTGCCATAAATGGCAACGAAACGAAATTGAAATTAAGCAAATGAGTGGGAACATAGACGCTGCAAAGGAAAACAAAACAAGCAACAACAATGACAACAACAAAAACAACAACAAGTTGAAGACAAGTCGTCAAAGTCCAAGTGTAAGATGCTGTCTGTCTAGCATTGAAGGCGGATGCGCAGTGCGCACCTAGAAGCCAAATGAGGAAGAGGAGCAGCCTCAAGTTGTATCTTTGTATCTTTGTATCTTTATATCTTTGTAGCGGATGCTGTGCCAAAGCTTAAAGCCTCAACTGGGCCACCAAAACAACAATAATAAAAGCAACTGCGCAATCCGCTGGCTAACTGGCTTTGGGACTAACTGTCCGTTTATCTGTCTCTCTGCACTTAAACAAATATCAACTTTTTAAATTAGGAATATTCATCTTAAATATTTTGTGCTTAAACAAATACCATTTTAAGACCAAAGCACTAATACTAAGAATATTAATATTAAAAATTAACAGTTCTTAATATAGGAATAAAATTGGAAGTTGTTAGAAAATTATAATTAAGTCATTTTTTATTTTAATTTGGGATTGGTCCCGTGAAGCTCTGGTTAAGACGCCGCTTCAGTTGTGAAAGAAAGCGCGGGTTCAAGTCCCACTCTTTCGTTCAAAAAAAAAAAAAAAAACACCTAGTAAAGAAATATTTCTAAAATTATTAAGACAGACAAAAATTGTATATGTTCATACAACAAAATAGAACAATAAAAAATTATAAATTTTAAAATAAAAATACATATTATCTTTAAATAAATAATTTTTTTTGTTGACTTAAATTTTAAGAACATTTATTCTTTTAAAAAATAACTTATTTATAATTGTTCTCAAAATTAAGATGTATTTTCTAACGTTAGGAATTTTACGTTAGTTAGTTTTAACCCCATATCTTGATTTGAGAACATTTTTTTGATCAGTGTGTCTGTCTCTCTCACTCTCTCTGTCTGTCTGTCTGTCTGTCTGTCTGCCTGGCAGGTTCTCGATTGCCTTGTATTTATGGCTGGTGCGCATGCGTCTGCCAGTGGCAACGACTCCGTGACTGGGGACTGTGGACTGTGGACTGGAACTTGGGCCTGGTACTGGGGACTGGGCCACATGTCCCACGCGTTAATTTACATATCAAAATCCAAGCAGCTAACGGTACATTTTACGCAATCCCAACTCAAGAATGCAACGAAAGCGCCGCTGTAAAAGGGAGAGAAAGGGTTTCTTTCTTTCTTTCTTTCGTTCAACTCAAATTCAAACTTGAAGCGTATCATAAAAAATAATAAAAATGCGCGACGCTTTTAACATAAAAATCTATATACATATACAAACATATATACACTCATACAAAGATCTGAGAGACAGCAACAACAACAACAACAACAATAACGGAATGAATGAATGAAAGACGTGGACAGCAAAACGCATGTAAATTGGCGGCCCATGTAAAGTTACTTTCCACTTTTGGACTTTTTGTCCGACGAGACGACGAGTCAGGTGGCCACTGTTAACTGGCAGCACTGCCAAACGGACTATGCACAGTGGTTGAAATTGGTAAAACACAAATCAAAAATTCATATTATCTTTGGATATGGGCATCTTGTAAATGAAATTAATATATTTACAGTAATTAGCTAAATGTAGCTTCCTTGAAAGCTTAAATATTTCAAATATAGTAGTTGAATAACTATATATTATCTTCACTTAATTATAGAAATCTGTTTTGCATAGTTGAGGCGTTATTCCTAAGCCACTTACTTGGCTGAAATTTATATGTAATTATTATTTGCTAAATTTTATACAAAAATTTTGGTTTGAAAAGTAGATGTGTTGAAAAACCCGTTTCTGGAAAAATACTCCATATACGATAATTACATCTTGAAAATGTTGTATTTAATTCTAGATTAGTAGTTTTCAATTTTTTTCATTTATATTGTTATAATTGTAATAACTTACTAAATTAAATATTTATTTGATCTACAATTTGCACAGATCAAACTGAACTTAATTATACCCTAATTATATCAGAAAATTCCCTTGATATTAAGTAAATAGAATTTTTCCCCTTAAGTTATTGACTATTTTGTAGGTCTGTCTAATGAAATAGTCTTATTTAGTATTCTTTATGCTTTCAGGAAATACCCTTCATTTAAATTTACAATGTTATATGTATTTGTTCACATTACTAAATATTTCAGTCTTTACATTATTTTTTGGAGCGTGTGCCCATTTGTAGAGCTCTGGACTCCGTGCCTGAAGACAGAGGACAGTGAAGGCTCGTAAAAAGAAAAACTCATAAGTTTGGTTTACGGGCGGAGTCCTAAGTTAGTCTGTGATTTGAGGGGGCAACATGTAAGTCCGTTAACAGGGCTTTCCACTTTAGCCAGTAAGGTACAGGTTGCAACGCATTATTTGACGCGTTTTTTACTGTTACGAGTCTCGAAAGCAAAGATCTCACTCCTCCCTTCTTCCTCTCTCTTTTTGGTTGCCTGCCTACCTCTCTCTTTCTCACTGTTCAGTTCAATGACCGAAAACGGATTGCCGTCTCGTCTTTGTTGTTGTCGCTTCTTTCGCGGTTCTTCCTGACTGCCTTCTTCGCCTGTTGCTTCGCCTAGCTTTCTATTGTTTGATGATTTCCAAAAAAAAAAAAAAAAACAAAAAAAAACAAACGCTTGTGGGTTTTAACCCTACAGCGACGCAGACGCTGGGAACGGGAATGGGAATGGGAATAGAAGTGGGGAATGGGAAGCTAACACGCTGCCCACATCCACATTCCAACCTGTTGTCTACATACTAGTGTGTGTGTGTGTGTGTGTGTGATAGTTTCTCGAATCTTTTCTCTATGTTTTTGGGGTCTGCTCAATTCAGCTTGGAGCTACGCTGAGGATTAATAATGCGAGTGGGCATGATGATGTATTGACGATCTGTTGCCGAAAAAGTCCAGAGATCTTTGACGCACGGTCATTGACTTGCCAGTTACGGATCGCACTCTCTCTCTCTCTCTCTCTTTCTGCCAGGGACTTTGAGACCACGAATCAACCGAAGTGTGGCCCCATAGGGTTCTTTGATTCTTCATATATGATTAATTGTGAATAGCCTGCGACTCATTCGTTATTAGTGCACACACGTACATATCTGAATCCTATTTCTATTCTGTTATCGCCAAGTGTAATCAATCATAGTTCGATATTCAGTTAGATTTGAAGTATCCTACAAAGTGCAGGAATATTCAAAATTCATTTCATTTAGATCAGTCACTTCTGAAATAGTTGTTAATCTATTTTAAAAAAGTTTAAAGTAAAAATTATATTTTACATAATTACTAAGAAAGTCTTATAATTTTATAACGATCAACAGGTGGCTCCACACATTGTTTTAAAGAAGTATCCAAAGGCTAAAATCATTAAGCTGATCCAACTAAGGCTTATCGCCTGAGAAAGTTCTTGACCAAAATTAAATAACTTTCAGGTGGATAAATTCAGCTCTCAGCTCATTAGCATGTATAAAGCACTCAGGCCTATTAAAGCAAAGCCTACCCTAATAAAATCTGGTAAAACATTACGCAACAGGTTCAAGACCCAAATGCATTAACTGACGTGTGACGTTGTCACAGTCATGGGAAACTGTCAGTCAGGCCAACTACACATAGTACACCTACACCAAAGCAACAAATTTAAATTGGAGTTGAAATTGGAATTGGAATTGGAATTGGAATTGGACCACCCCAATAAGTTGACCAGAACTCACGCATACCGCACCTAACAAATCCCAGAACAAGGCCATAAATAAACAAAGTGGAAAGCAGAAAAGCGTAACGGGTTCTGTGATACATTGAAATTCTATGTGAAAATTGCATTTGATTTTGGAAAAATCTATGAAAATTTGTTGCCTTGTTGGGGTAAATGGAATGGCAATAGTTAGACTCATATTCCTGACGGGGAGTATATATACTATAATACTGTAAACTGTAACAAGGGCGCCTCTGGCAGGGAATCAATGTAATTATTCACCCCTCGCGTTGAGTGAAGGCATTTCCTGTGTAGGTTCTATGTTGAGTGCCCGCAGGTCCGAAGTATGGTGAGGGTGAGGGTGAGGGTGAGGGTTGCGGAGAATGGAGAGCGGAGAATAGAGCTGACGTGACCCTCGCACTCGCACTCGCATTCGCATTCTAACAGAGCGCCCAAGTGTCCGGAAATGAGATGCAAATATTATGTGGGATTCATGACCATGTCCTTGTGAAGCTCACAACATCCGCACAACAAACACACACACACCCCGACAAATTTTCGAGCCCTGGACAACAATTAAAACTGTCCATGCGCCGCTGACTTTGCAACTGAGGGTTGCACATTCCTCTGATGGGCCTCGCATTATTGAAATTTATAAATGAGCTCATCTTTTTACCCTAGACATCTTATACGTATATACGCCATGTACTTGTGCATTGTTAGAGTTGGCCGACGCCTTCTGGTGGTCTAAGAAAATTCTCTTAGCCTTATGCACGTGCATTTTCCATCAAGAAAATGAGAAATTTCCCTGCTTCACTGGTTTTATACTACATAATTTTGTAAACGACAGAGCAAACCATACGATAAGATCTATTTAAGTATCCATGGTAATATATTGTAGAAATTATGCAAAGTTCTTGAGACTCTTTGAATTTGACTGGACACGCCAAGTGGGAAAGAACGGAACCGATCCTGAGAAATACCATTGAAAAAGATCTAAGTATTTAAGTAAGGATACATAGTTCTTCAAACTCATTAAATTAAGTTTATCAAAAAAGTTAAGATAGTTAGGCATATAAATTCTCTGAATCTCGATAGTATGCATGATAAAATAAAATCTAATAGTTCCTTAGATAGTATACAATATTTATAGGTTTTTTAAAGAAATAATCTAATTCTATAATACAATATATAATTATCTGATTTGAAGTAGATCCTGCGATAAATGCAAATTAAAAATATCACTTTAGATCAAAGAATAGAATATTTACAGATCATTTAATAGAATCCACATTATAAATATGTTATTGGGAACATATTTTGGCCGATTTGGGTCAAACGCATCATGGCAATAAGTGAAAACACATGTGCAAACTCTAAAAGAGATTGTTACAACTTCCTAAGATCGAGAGACCGAATGAAACTGGAACTGGGATTGCGGGGAGAATTATGTGATTAACAGATCTTGCATTGTACATTCACACATAGATATAGAGAGAGACAGACAGAGAGAGAGAGAGAGGAGGGATCTCTCATTATTTATCATCCTCGCTGTTAGCATCGTTGAAGCAACAGGAAAATAAGAATCTAACCCCTGATTTGGAGTGAGCAACTCGAGGGGCATCTGCGTCCAGAAAACTAGGCGCAAATCATCAGCCGCGAAGTTCAACGAACCTAGACACATGTCTCGCTCTTGCTCCCTCTCTCTCTATCTTTCTCTCTCTCTCTCTCATCCTCTCTCTCTCTCTCTCTCTCTCACTGTATCTACGTTCTGTGTAAGCACGCCTAGATTGTGTCCAAGCGCAACTGCAAAGCATTGTGACTGAGGCTGGGGCAGGGGAAGGAGGAAGGTGGAAGGGGGGGGGGGGGGAGGGGCATTGGATCATCACAGGCCGCATTCACGGACGAAACGAAACGAAAGCACAAAGCGTTACAATGTTAATGGATATGGATACCCGACCAGAGTGACAAGAGACGGGGGCCGAGGGAAGATGTGCCAGGCACATGGCTGGCACGCAAAGAGCATAGAATTCTTCTGACTAGAGAATTGTCGCCGTTGAAAATTCGTAGAATAAGATCTCTATTGCCCCAAGAGATAGCCTTAGTATAATCATGATTCCTTTCAGCACTAAGCTACAAAAAAAAGTAACTGTCAATCTACAAGTAGGACTCTATGATAGCGCTCTCTTTTCGAATAACTACAGATTTAAAGTCCTTTAACTATAATAACCATCTTTGTTTAAAATATCTAACAATTTTTACATCTAAAATAACATTCCTTCTTCATATCGTGTCATATCGTATCACAAATAAAGATTATATTTATTAAACTTTCCAGCCATTTTTCTGCGATTTTATTTGATATGACCGTAATTGTATTTAGATCTATGATTTCTACTTAAATTAAGGACATATAATTTAAAAATTTTAAATAGTTAAGATTAAAAAAAAGTTTATGAAGTAATAACTTATTAAACCAGGGACGGTCATCTTTATATACTGTATTATACAAATAACAATCAAATGATTATTTTTAATTTTTATTGACTTTCCCATAATATAATGAATAAATTTGAGTTACACTTAGCAACTAGAAATATAATCAATATTTTTACAAAAAAACACTCATTAAAAAACAATTATTCCTTAAATTTTATTTTGTCTCAAAATAATGCGGACTGAATAAAAACTAAGTTTTTATTTTGACCTATATTAATGTTACGGCAAGTAAATAATTTTTTCTGTATAAAAAAAAATATTTCCACCAGCGTATAAAATCTTAAACTTGCATAAATTTTTCCTGGAATAAAACGCTTTCACTGTCAATTGGATTAAAAAACATAATAACAGTCCTTGATATAAACGAATCCATATAGTTCTCAGATCCGGTAAGATAGATTTATTTACAGATTTACGAAGATAAGAACTTGGATATATCCTCTCAGCTCGTTGAATTGATCAAGCTACAGAACTTATTAATGTTATGTAAATGTTAAATGATTTGCAAAGGACAATTTGATAAGGTTAATGAAGTTGTAGTTGATCGGTGGACTGAATTATGTTATTATTATTCCTTTAGTTGGGAAAGTGAATTGATGGCGGTATTCGGAGAGTCTGCCATTATAAAAAACTTCTGTTAATTGCCTGTCATCTATCAAGAGCATAATTTGAGCTCTTTCATTTAAATGTGCATACGAGTGCACACACATTTATTTATGTGTATATATGTGTGTGTGTGTGTATATATTTGTATGTATTTTGTTGTCATTGTGAATGTATCAATTGTGTGCTTCCTTGGAGCTCCCGTTTATGCATGCCACTCACTGCCTTCCACACATTTAACTCCTGACTGTGCGCCACTTAAATCACTCGTGTTGCCATTGCCATTGGCATTGCCTCATTCTCATTCTCGTGCTCGTTCTCGTTGTTGTTTCCTTAATGCTTTCTCTTCTGCTCCCATTTGGTGCAATATAATTTCACCATCCGGCAATGAGCTCGTAATTGCCAACCGCACTGCACCACACTGCACCGCCCTGAATTGAGTTAAGTTGAAGTGATCTGCAGCCCCTGAAAGGGGCAACAATTGCTTACAGTTGCTTTCGAATTTGACTTTCAGTTCTCTTGCGGATCCTGGATGCACTTGGTTCGTTTTGATCATGTCAAGTGCTTGTTTCCTTTCCTTTTGCGGCCGCGAAAGGGCAAAAGGAAATATTGAATTCATAATTATGTAGATAGGAATGTTGAGTTGCCACTAATTAGTGCAACGGTTACAATCTGCTGAAGCGAATCCCCGCAGAGGACTTTCCACTTGCCCATCTTTCTGCTCTTCCTGTTGCATTCGGGGGTGACTACAGGGTATATAACGGACATGTCTATCCACCCCATGCAACGACGACGACGACAACATTTAAATATTCAAACGATCACTTCACACTCACACTCAAACACACTCACACACACTCACACGCGATCACTGTGATTCCACCACCATATGGAAAGAGAGAGAGAGAGGTTCATTTTACCTGTTACGACTCCTATTTAGGAGGGTTGCTAGACCATCTAATTATCATTTGTAAGGTACGTCTCGTCTCGTCTCGAGTGCCGAGGTTCGTTGCCTTTTTTCCTGACTCAGGTGTCGGACGGAGTCATCATCAGGTGTATTCACTGTTCGTGTCTGTCTCAAGGATTTCGGAGACGCACGACTGAGCGCAAACAAACGCTGTTTTGCTCCCCTTGCTCAAGCAACCCCCTTTCCCAGTTATTCCACAACCATCGACATACCCTCAACCGACTTTAGGTCTGACTTTAACTCCGACTTTCGTCCTGCTTGACGCTAGCAGACAATTATTTCAAAATGCGTTAATGCTTTTTGCCTCTTCTTCTTTGGCATCATCCGTCTGTCTTTTGTGATCCTCTGACGTTCCCCTAAAAGGCCGCTTTATCACTTATACACTCTATCTCCTCGTCAGTCCTTTGTCTGTCCTGTCCCTATTCCTGTTCCTGACTCTGCCTGCAATTCACATTCCCGGTACGTCACAGTCGAATCGGTTGGGCTTTTGTTGATTTACTTATTATACCATCACCCCAGTTGTGCAAATGGGGTATATTGGGGTATATATTATATGTAAAGTTGAATTAATATTTAGTAGCATTCGGTTATTTTTTTTTACATATTTTTAAATAAATGAAATTTAAATTTAAGAAATTAAAATTATTTCATAAGGATCTCCTATTTATTTTCATATCTGGGGCATTAAAAATTTACAAAAGTACACCCACCTATTTAGATAACATAGTATACTTTTAGGATTACCTGTCTTTTGCTTTAAATTTGAGTTTTTTTTAGAAATAAGCAAGTATTAAAAAAATATTGAAATTTTTGGAAAGATATTTATAATTTACCTTCAATTTAATAACTAAATAAGCATATAATTTAGGTGACGGTATACTTAAGTCGGTCAGTAGAGTAATTGTAAATTTTATTGGCAATCTAAGTAACAATTGTTGCTTTTGTTATTGCCGAGCGATCCGAGCGAACCCTCGACTCACGTTTTGAGTGTTTGGCATTAATTTCCTGAGCATCCTGTTGCTTGTTCTTGCATGAAACAGGATGCCAATGACCGTGTAATACATTGGCTGTGTTTTATTTTTATTTTTTTGTTCTTCTTCTAGCTATTGTTATTTCATTTGGTTTTGTTAATGGGGCCTTACCCCTATTCTAGAGTATTTAACATTAACTGTTGCTAGCTTTGTGGCAATGCAACTTTGTTTGGTTTCTAATTTGATTGCCTCTGTTGGTAACTCTGTAAATATATATAATTGCCCATTTTTGTTGTTGTTGTTGAAGTTTTCTTTCAGGTGTGTTTAGTAGCCAATTTCCGCTTTAGCGGCTTGGCATTAAAACTAAACGATGATTGTTTCAACTTCAGATGATAATAACTGAATATCAGCAATTATTTTATTAATTCGTATTAATAAATATGCAAGGATTAAATAATTAACAACCATTAACTAGCTTATAATTTATATATTTGATTTTAAAATATTATTATTCATAGAATAAATTTAGGAATGGTTGTACAAAGCAAATAGTGATAATATACACAATAAGGGAGAGACAATCAGCATTTTATTTTAAAGTATTTTCGAATACATTTCCTGGGTTTATAAAAAAATAAATTACTATTATATAACTAATAGTTTAAAAAAATTTAATTTTATTAAAGATCTCGAAATTGTTAGCTTTATATTTTAGTATTTACTATTAAGTAATTACACATAATTTTTTATTATATTGGATATTACATTCAAAAGTTCAACAATGATTGAAGAAAATTGTATTGGAATCTAAAATTGGCTACACAGTTGATTATCCTTATATAATTTAGCTAAAATTTTAAATTAGCTTCTATCTTCTTATCACGTTGATGGCATGATAAAAAGTAAATAAAGGAAATGACAGCATAATTGAACAAATTCGTATACACAGCAAAAGTAAAATATAATAAAAAGAAAAAAAGCTGAAATAAAATAAAAAGGCAACAAATCAAAATCAATTTGTCAAGCGGCACTTGCCACCGTAAATAAAAGCGAATAGTGGCAGCAGCAACAACAACAACAACAGCAACAACAGCAACAACAGCAACAACAACAACAACAACATCTGCAACTATGGCCAGTGGCAAGTGGCAAGCGACAACACATAAAAAGACGTTCGAACGGCAATCAGAAATCAAAACAAAAACCGCTAAAATAACAGAAAAAGTCTCGAAATGTGGCGCGCATGCGCAAACGAGTTTCTCTATGCTGCGGTGTACACTGTACAGTGCTGTGGTGCGGTGGCAATCCCAATCGAAATGGGCATCAGAATCGAAGCTTTTTATTTTCATTTTTTTTCGTCTCGGTTTTTTTTTGTTTTTGTTTTTGTTAGCCGGACGAGCGACAAGCGCGTGGCAAAGGCAACAATCAACACGGGACTCAGTTCCAGGTAAAAATCTGGCGGCAGGGAGGGGAGAGGGGTGTGGCCAAAGTGGGGCAGCGGTGCATTGTTTGTGGCACAACACGTAGGGCAACCCATACAAATGAGTCAGACAGGTCGACACGCCAATTGAAATGGACAGCGGACGGACGGACAGCAGGATCCGCAATTGACGAGACGAGAGGCGGGAGAAACCAGATTCAGCTGAGGATAGAAGAGGAGTAGGAAGGGTATGTTGGGGGCATATATGCAAAGCGAGGCGACGCAACGCGACAACTTCATTTGTCGCCAGTGTCAGAGCGTCAGAGTGTCAGTGTTGTGGCATACAGCGGAAATGGCAGCAGCAACAAGAGGGGAGGCAACTTGATGCACGTCGCCCAGTCATATTGAGGTTAAGTAATGCAGTCAAATGCGTGAAAAATGACTACAACCACAACTACAATAACGGATAAGTAATGTTGCAAGAACAGCATGCGGGTGATGCGGGCGGGTGGGGTATTAGCCGTGGCCAAAAGGAGGACAACAACATACGCTAAAAGACCCGAAAAGCTAAGCCCAACAAGTCAGAAAGGCAGAGAGAAGAGTGCTCGACAATGAGATACTCTGCACAGATGCCCTTAGATACTTTATTGTTTCTTGAACAACTTCCAAATACACAATTCTTTTTCTGTAATTCGGTATATTGTTGTTGATTTGTGGCGATAAGATATTTAAAATTTTTAATAACTTTGATTATTTCCCACATAGATATACTGAGTTTGGTGCTTCTAGGTCTTACCATCCTTGAGATATGTCAGAGGGACTGATGGACTTAACTCCAATATAGTCATCATTTAATGATGATTTGTTTATGAAGTTAAAGCATATTTTAATCTAAGTACCAGGATGTGAGGCCAAAAAGATTCTAGGAAAGATTCCAAAAATTCCTTTTATATCGGTTTTTGAATATTTCGCTGTTAAAATGTTAAAAAATGGACATAAATATAATTCAAATTAGTTTGAAACTTACAGTATACATGAATCAATTGGTGAGTTCGGTTTTAAAAATTTCGGTTTTTCAGTAACATATAACACAAAATTGTTTACAACTTTTGGGGCTTTAGTTACGATTTTTAATTTCAATCGGTTAATACCTGTTAACGGTTACGGTTTCGATTACCGATTTAATGGCTGAAATTTTCTTTATATGGTGCACATTTATCCCTTTTTTTTTGGCAAACTTAATAGACCCCTTGTACTTTTTTAGGTACAGGGCTTAAAAAGGAGGCATTCTGCGTGTAGGATTCGCTGCGTGACGGCAACATGAAACGAGGCACGTTGCACAAGAGCCAATGATGTTGTCATCGCACATGCAACGAATTCCTGCAATTGGTTTTCTTTCATTTTGGGGTCAGCAAAAGTGACTCATGTCAGTCACAAGTCACGACTCGCAGCGAGTCACAAAATGTGTGGCAGCGTCTTTTGGGGCAAGTGTGGTAATTAATTTTCAGCTTGGCACCTACATTGGAGTCTGACATCGCGACACCTGTGCGACAGAGATCCCAGAATTGCAAGGCCTCTCATCGGATGCCAAACTGGTTGCAGGTTGTTGCTACTGTTGTTGTTGCTGTTGTTGCTGTTGCTGTTGTTACTGCCACATTGGCAACAACAAATGCCGTTTGCTCTTTGCGCGCAACTTCTAATCCGTTGGAATTTCAGACACGCCAAAGTGGCACACAGACTGACGTTAGACACAGCTGTAGACTCAGACATAGACGCAGACAGAGGCAGAGACAGAGACAGGGGCAGCGACAGAGGCAGAGACAGGTTCAACAGCAGAGGCCCAGCCTGTTGAAGTTGAATCTGAATCCAAGTCCAAAGCTGAAGCCGTGTGCCTGTCGAGCTGTCCACTTGGCTTGTGGCATTGCCTGTTGCTGCCACTTCTGCTGGCAAAATGTCAAAAGTCTGGCTACAGAATGGGGCCGCTGTTGGCAAAACTAGGAGTATCTCTGAAAGTAGTCAAGAAATGGGTTCGGCTTTTAAGTGATCCTCAGAAAACATCAACATGCATAAGTGAATGAGTATATATTTAAATCAACTGATTATATTTTATTATTAAACTCAAAAGCCTGTATAACAACTTTGTTAACACAAGTATTTAATAGAGATCAGACTGCTTACAGAATTTAAAGAACAATTATAGGTCAATTGTGTCAATTACTTAATTTAATTGCCTTTTTTTATTTGCAACACGATTCTGTTGATAAAAGGCTTCCTTTAAAATTACCCAGAACTGGGTAGTCATAAAATTCTTCTATAATAGTATATCTAACAATATCTAATAATTTTTCTATTTTTAGATTTTTACATTTTATAGATTTAACAAGAATTTCCGACTTTTAGGAAATACAAATTTCAATTTGATTTATTTCGATTGTGATAAATATAAAAAAAAGTACATTTAATATGTATTTAGTGTGAGCGTTTATTTCCAATCAAAATTTGAACCTGAAAGTAACTATGAAATATATCACTCATACGTAATGGAATCCGATACGATTGGATAACAACAAACAACTCCCGGGGGAATTTCATATTATTCAGTGAGGCGTTTCGGGCTTCGAAATAAAAATGAAGTCGATTGAGAGCTCCAGGGCTAAACTGAGCACACGTCATGCAATTATAATTGGCCATAATAAAACAAGTAAGAGAGTTATATTAGAGAGAGTGCTCGACTATGAAAGACCCTGTGCCTTGGCGTTTAGATATCCTAATACATAGTTTACTGTGATTGAAATCTATATGGTTGTCTTGAATATAAATATTAAATAATAAAATAAATAAATAATAATAAATAAATAATAATAAATAAATAGTAGCCAAAGGTCAAATGTACCTCTCTGTGATGTTAATTTAAGTCAATTTATTTAATTTATACAGACAGAGTATTACATACTTACCACACAATGTTTACACCCTACTTACAGGGTATACAATTATAACATTTGAAAAATAATAACAAGTGTTTCGCTCTCTATACACGGCTGTTGACCGCCCAATCTCTTCAAGTATCACATATTACACAACCAAAAAATATAATGATCGTTTGAAATAGGAAAAACGGAAAAACTTGAATTTTCACGCAAGTGCATGATGGAAGTGAAATGAGACAACCAACCTAACGAAAGCCAGTTGCAGTTTTCCTTGATTCCAAACAACAACAGCAACAACAACAACGACAACCGAAATTGCCAAGCGGTAGACAGAGAAGACGGCAGAGGGAGATGAGGGAACGGGCAACCAGTTTCACTTGCGAAAGCAAACAGCTTCAATTTCAATTTCAATTTCATTCGAGAGTCGACCGCCGATAGCGGAAAACGCGTTTTGAGGTGCACTGCACAAATACAGTATAAATAAAAGTATCTTAAAGTACGTTTCATTCTGTTGCCAAAAAAACATTAGTTAAGGAAATGAAGGAAGCTGACTTGGATACGCAATATGCTCGCTTTCCGGAGATTAAGCGTGCCGAGGTGCAGAAGTTTGTGGATTGGATACACGTCCAACCTCATATCTCCGCCCACTTCTCGGAGGGCGAGGCTCTGCACTTCTTCTATGCCTGCAAGTACAGCATGGAAGTGGCCAAACAGGTCCTGGACACAAATCTCACGGCCCGCACTCATCTCGACGATTTCTTTGTGAATCTGGACATCGAGTCCAATGAATTGAAACGCGCCATGAAAACGGTGTAAGTTCCGAGTGCACAAATTAAACTCCATTGTATTTGTCCATATGGTAATAATCTACAGGTCGGTTGTGCCACTTCCCGGTGCCACGCCAGAAGGATACCGTGTTATTATGGGCAAACTTTCTGATCTAACTGCCTCCAATTTCAACTATGCCGACACCATGAAACTGTAAGTTAAAAAATTCTTTCGAATATACATATTTGAACACATTACAAGCCAGGAATTCTAAATTCTGATACATTTTTAACAAGAGTTTAAAAAAATCAGACTAATAAAAAAATAATCGGAATAAATATAAAATGATCGATTTTAGATTGATATCTGGAGCGTAATAAGATTAATTTTTAATTTTTTTTTAACGTATTAATTTTTACTTTAATATACTGTTAAAACAATAACAAATTATTTGTATTTTAAATGTTAGAATCATAAATGTCACAGTAAAAATTGCTCAAAATTGCAAAGCCCGGTATCAATAATGTTACTTTCTAATTTCTTCAAAATTAATATTATACAAATTCGCAGCAAGCTTGATAAGCTTTGAAACAAGAACTCAAAAATTTTAACAGGTTCCTTTTAAACTTGGTATTCAGCTTTTGGTGCTTATGTCATCAGCATTAAATTGGTTAATTAACTGAATTTGTCATTTAAACAAAAATTAACAAAAAAAAAAAGAAAGAAGGAAATATTATTTTTTGCACGTCGAAAATTTAATACCCTTGTCAAATTTATTTTGCTAATTTTAACGATTCATTTGTAATCAATTTTAAAAGGGTATAACAAAAACAATCCACAAAGAAACGTTGAAAATATAAACTTAATTCGAGTTCAAGTATGAGTACTAATATATCTACTATAATGGGTTACGTGCACTTTGCAAATCCATCATTTTGAGTACAGTGAGTAGTAATTATGACAGCTGGGGAAACAAAGTAGCAAACGAGGGATTAAAAGATCAAACTGTCTAAGGTTACTTGTCAGTGAAAACGTCAGTGCAACTACAAACACGCATCGTAATGCTTGGCATGTCCAGATACAGATACAGATACAAGTATCTGTATACACATGCCATCAGATACACAAATATGTATTCATTAATTCGCCATAAAAAAAACTCTTTCCAACTTAATGATTAACAATTAAGTTAGTTAATATAATATATAATGATAGTAGAATGGTAGAAATTATTATTGAGGATTAATTAACAGTGCTTGCTGTTTTAAGTTTTTTTTTATCAGTTCTACAAGTCATATATTTCGCATTTACAGATATTGCATGATATTCGATTTTTGGATGTATGAGGATGGAATTCAGCCCGGCCATGTGATTGTTATTGATCTCAAGGGCTGTTCCCTGGGTCACGTGGCTCGCATCGGATTGCTGCAAATGAAAAAGTTCCTTTTCTATCTGCAGGTTTTGAATCAAGTTTTCATTATATACTCATACATTTAAAAAACGGATATCTTTTAGGAAGCGGCTGCTATACGATTAGTTGGCTTTCACTTCATCAACATTGTGCCCTTCATGGATAAGATTATGGCACTGATGAATCCTTTTATGAAGAAGGAACTCACAAGCATCTTGTACTTGCACAGCGACATTAACGAGTTCTATAAATTTGTGCCGCAGGAGATGTTGCCTAAGGATTACGGTGGTCCACTCGAAGAGACCAATGTGCTCAAAGGTAAACCCTCAAATATGCAGTTAAACATGTCTTCGATATTTTTAAATTCATTATTTTCATTATTTTTAGAACTTTACTATAAGAAACTATTGGACAATCGCAAGCAGATGCTAGAGTTCGAGACGCGACATCAGGTGAATGAGAAACTAAGACCTGGCAAGCCAAAGAATGCTTCGGATTTGTTTGGCATCGAGGGTAATTTTAAGAAATTGGATATAGATTGAAATTCCTACACATAAATATACAATTGGGGTTTGTTTTTTGGTGTATGTTTAGTTAATAAATTGACATAATTTGAATCTTTAAAATTTGTATATATTTTTATTGTTTTAATGATCGTTGAAATAGTTCTTCATCATATGGTACAGCTTAGAGCAATTCCTTAGATACGTATGTAAATAGATAAAATAATTCAAAATGTCGATGAGTGTATATACAGTGAATGTATACATATGCTTTAAATGAGAGACTTACTCAGAGCTTATGGAAAGTTAAAAACTAGATGTACATACATACTCATTAAAACTATGCATATTTAAAAGCCCATTTTATGGTCTGAATTAATGTACATGCTATGTGAGCCGATTAATTAAAAACTAAAAACTAATTGATTATGTTTAAATATTGTTTTTCTTTATAACTTTTTTACAATTGCGAAATATCTGAGAAGAGAGCCAGGAACTTTATCTGCAAGTATATAAATTGTAGTAAAATGTTATAAATTTAAAAGAGAACAACTCACTGCTGGTAAACGTGATTAAGTTGATTGTGACGCATGGCCTGGACATTGCTGTTGTTGTTCATTTGATTGTTGGGATTACGACCTCGATTACTGTTGTTCTTTGCAGAGTTGCGTCCCGTTGACTTTGCAACCTGCTTCTGATGTTGCTCCGATATTAGGCCAAAGGAACCAGCATTGTTGCTACTGACGGTGATGGGTAACTATAAAGAAAGTTATTTATTAATATGTTTTTTCCAGATTTCAGTTGATTTGAACTCACGGGTATGTTGTAACGTTGCACGGCAATTGGTTGTGTCGGCTTGCCCCCGTAGTTCAGATTGTTGCGTTGACCGGGCAGTACAGTGTTGCCAAGATGCGTTGAGGATGCAGGTGATATCAGAGTGACAGGTGTAGCATTGTTGTTGTTACTTGTAGACGGTGCTGTTGATGGCAACGAAACTGGACGCAGAAATGTGTTGTTGGGCAGCTTGAGCATCTCGGTTGCAGGCGGAGATGGATTCACCATCGAGATCATCGACTGATGAGACCATTTTTTGTTGCCCCCAACTGTGGCAGTCACTGCTTGTGTCCGGTTCAGTTGCTGGCCAGGACTTAAAGTATTGTTTGACATAGACTTCTGCTTTGCATTGCCTCTCGTCGACTCCACATGCATCGTCTGCACTTGTGGTTGCGTTTGTTGTTGTGGTGCCTGTAGCTGGGATTGTTGTTGTTGCTGTTGTTGTGGTGTCTGTGATTGGGCTTGCAAGGTGGCAGCTTGACCGCAACTGGCCGAGTGACGTTGCCAGTGCATCTGTTGGCAGGGATAGTCGCAGTATGAGGTGTTCCAGCAACAATATAGTTGCGCCTCACGCATGCAATTGGCGCACCATTGCTTCTTCTTGGCATCCTCGACAGCCCGCATCCTCTCCAGCGTGCTATGCTGTCTCAACTCGCTGATGACTCGCTTGTTTTCCTGCTCCATTGTCTTTCGCATCTCGGCAATCATCAGATCTGTGGAGCGTTGCATGTCCGCCAACTGACGCTCATAATGCTGCTTGATGCGTTCGTTCTCCAACGTCAGGCCGGCAATGCGAGCCTGCATCACATTGGGTTCTCCACACGCCAGATCGCTTAAGGTGTCCTCAATGACGGAGATGAAATAGTCCGTAATCTGTGCAATGATATGAATATTATTAGTAATTTCCAAGGAGAGGTTTCGATCAACTCACCTTGTGTGCATTATCCTTCAAACGCATCGAGAGTGGTCCAGCCTGCGCCGGATATAAGCTGGATCCATCTGAGTGCAGTGGACCACACGGTCGTGCAGTCAACTTCGGAGGTCCAGAGCGCAACATGAGCTCACTGAGCGCCGTGGCTACGCCTGGTGTTATAGGTTCACTCACGGTTGACTCGCTGACCAGCGTATCACTTGGCAAACCATTCAGAGCATTGGCTAGCAATCCACCAGGTTCAGTATTGGCTGTTGGTTTCGGAGTTGACGTTGACGTTGCCGTTATCGTTGTCGCCGAAGTCAGCCCGGCCAGAGGCGGAGGCGGCAAGGTGCTATTGGGAAATGCAGGAGCTGACAAAGGAACAGCTGTGATTGCAGTTTGACCAGTCGTGGTTTGCAGCGTATTCTTGGACACTGCCCTCAGCGGCGGCACAGGTATCGTCATGAGGTTGGAGCTGCTGAGATTGCTGCTGTTGCCGGTGCTGATGCTGATGTTGTTACTGTTGCCTCCATTAGTGTTGCGTGGATCCATGGGAATCACCACCATGTTGGACTTGAGCAGACTTGATGTCGGCGTCGGCGGTACGTGTGGAGGAGGAGACGTGTCGGATACCAATGATTTGTCGCTCTTCACACGCAGTTGCTGTGCCACTGGCGATTTCTGGGATTGCGCCTTTGGCGACACTTGTGGTGTTGTCCGGCTGTTGGAGCAGCTATTGGCCAACTTTGGGGAGGGCGATGGCGATGGTGATGGTGATGGCGAAGGTGGGGCTGAGGGTGATGTCTGTGGGGGTGAAAGAGCTGATGCTGGCAATGGGCCATGTGGCACGCCCCTCAAGGGGCAGCGTTTCGTAGTCTCTGTTAATTTTGTTGCCTGCTTTTGGCTCACTCTCTGGATGGTTGTATCTCCCACAAAGCGCACAAAGGAATCGTTGGCTTGTGGAACAATGGTTGGAGCAGGAGTGGATACATTTGAGACTATACTAGGAAGTGTATCTGTTCGATGGGGCAAAGGTGGAGGCGGCATGGGAGTTGTATCTGTTGTTGGATTTCTGCTTAACAAGTCTCGTTCTGTTTCCATTTCCTCCTCGCTTACCACTTCCTCCTTAATCTGAATGCCCGCTGAAGCTATTGCAGCTGCAGCTGGAGGTGAATCTGCTTGGACTGGCTCTGGTGGTGCTACAGTTGTGGGTACGGTCGTTTCGGTCGCTGCTGTGGTTTCCGCTTCAGACTGCTGTTGTTGCTGCTGCTGTAGTTCCTCTCTTGCTGGCAACTCTGTTACTTGAGGCAGTACCTCGCTCTCCTCCGGCTCTGAGAGCACCTCTTTTTTTATTTCCACAAAGGGTACTACCTTGCTGATCAGCTGCTGCTGCTGTCGCTCCACAGCACGTTGCTTAGCCACAGTTTCATTAGCTGTAGCTTCAATGGGATAAGAGTCACTTGGCCTTGATATTCCCGAAGTTGTTGCTGCTCCCATTGCCGTATGTTGTTGTTCTCGGGGAATCTTCGTTATGGTCACGCCTTGACGTCTTCTCACCAGCTCTACAACCGACACCACAGATTGATTTGCTTCTGTGAGTACATTTTCAGCCGTTCCCTGATCCGTCTGTGTTTTTGGTTCTTCAGTTGAAGCTGCCTCGGGTTGAATTGAAACTGGACCTGGAGTTGTTTCCTGAAGCGGCAAGTCCGTCGATTCGTGCATTTGCTTTCGCGCATGCTTCGGTCGACGCTTGTGCTCCGATCCCGTTCCCTGTTGGCTGGTCTCGCTGCTGGCATCGCTTTGGGAATGTTTTCGCTTGATTGACGCCACAGTCTCTGGTGCTGACTTGACTGGCGTCTTGCAGGACTCTAAGGATTTGCGTTTTAAAACCACAGTGCAGCCTCGGGATTCCCTCAGAGCATCTCCTGCCCTTGGTATAACCTCGTAGTTGCTGCTCTTCGGTTTTGGTGGGTCTGTCGTTGGCGGAGGCGGAGGTGATTCAGTGTCTTGGCTTGGTTTCTTAATAGGACTGCCTGATTGATCGGATTCGTTGCCCGACTCCGTCGCCTTGGTCTTCTTCACAATGGAGAGCTTATCGCCTGCGGTTTTCCGTATGAGGAACTGTAATGGCGTCTTGTTTGCAGGTGCCAAATGTCTATTAATCATATCATTAACGCCGGGCATCATCTCCTCCAGCTGCTGTTGCTCTTCCAGCGGATCATACGGCTTTCGATACGGCGCATAGTTGAAGCTGCCAATTTTAGTCCTGATATGCTCAATATGCACCTCAACCTCACGGATACACTCCGCCAAATCTCGTGCTGATCGTCGGCTAGTTTGCGTGTTGGGATCCTGTGCACAGTACAGAAAGCAATCTTTGACTGGAACATTCGCCCGATCATGTTTGCCAAAGAAACGAACATTGACCACAGAATTGGGACCAGATCCCATGGCCTTGGCGGGCCAATAAGGGAAGCCTTTCAACTTGGCCCAGAGCAGCAAATGGGGATTCGTGCACACCTTGACGAACCATTCATCACTGGAGTTGGCATTCAAATAACACTCGGCGCATGTGTCGATCTCGTTAGCCTCCTGGCGACAGACCTTCACCACCGCCTTGGAGGCCTGTTCTACCTTGACATCTGTAAGATAAACAATCTATTAAAATGGATATGACTAAAAGATAATGCCGACTTACCGCCACTGTCCAATATGAGGGCATTGTGTTGCATCCACTTCACCTCGCTGAGGAACTCATCCGCGCTGTGAAAGGCGCGATTCTTGATGCGCTCCGACAAACTTTCAAAGCTCACTGGATTCACAAAATATTTGCTGCAGCTTTCCGGCAACACTTCCTGCGGTGCACGCAGTTTGTAGACCTGAAAAACAAAGAGAGTGGACAAAACAAATGAGTGCTGTTGACTGGCCACGGCGAAGAGAGTCGTGCGAATTCTATAGTAAACAAACAAGTTTGACAGGCACAACAACAATAGTGGGTATGTCGCAGCAAAGAGCGGTAAATGCTTAGCAGTGCTAAGGAGAGAGCAGTCAAATGAGAGAACTCACATCCAAGTGTCTCTGTGTGTGAGCGTGTCTAACCTCAAATTACAAAGCGCACGAAGCAGGCAAATAAAAATTGCGCCATTGACGACGTCGACGTCGTCGTCCGACGTCGCCGTTTCACCACCACCACAATCTCTGCTGCTGCTGTTGCTGAATTATTTTCTGTTTGTTTGACTACCTCTTCTTTTTCTTCTACTTCTGTATTTTGCGTGGTTTTTCTTCCTGTTGCCATTTCAATTGGAACATATCAGCTTGTATGTATGTACATTGTACATATGGCATGCACTGATGAATGAATGTATATGTAAGCATTACATTGTTGTGTTCATTGTATGTATGTATGTATGTATGTATGTATGCACAATCGCTTGTGGTTTGGACTTTGTAATTGTTTTTAACAGTCATTCTCTAGCTGCCGACAACAGTAACATTAAATTAATTAATTAATTCCTCGCACATTTTAAGCATATTTAACGGACGAAACAGAAAAGAGGCATTAATTAGATTCTTTATGGGTTTCTCGGCTAACCACAGACAGACAGACAGACAGACAGATAAAGAGGATAGAAAGAGTCTCTGTTTCATGTTTGAGCATAATATTGTGCCCATTTAAGACTAGAAAACAAATGCTCCAAATAATATTTCCAGCCTCCATTAAGATGTGTGAAAATGTGGAGAACACACAAAGTAAAATTAAATAAATGCACATAACTTGTAATCATTATTTTTAACATTCTTTGTGTGAAAGAAAACAATTTGAACATTTCTATGCGAGTACATAAAATCATATCAGCTTTAAGTGTGCTAATAAGTAAGACAAATTAACACACAAATAAATTAAATAGTGCACTTACAGATCTGTGAGTCAATCATTTTAGTCTTTTATATACATAATATAATTGAGTATTTACATACATACATATGTACATCCATACATCTCGTGTCAAGATGCGAGGGAGTCGCAAGTAAAAGCGACGAGAACGAGAGCGAGAGCGAGACCTTTTCAGAGGTGTCTACACGACAACGTTTCGTCATCGGGAGAGTGAGCGAGAGAATGAGAAAGCGGAGCAGCCGAAGCAGCAAGTAGGTTTGTCTGTATGTGAGTACGCAAGTAGGTGGAAGAGAGCGGCAGCTGAAGACTTGTACAATGTACATATGTATGTAGTAGATAATTGCATGTGTTCGATTATATGTACATACATACATATGTATGTATTTAGTTGTTGCTGTGTGCGCAAAATAATTTCGCGTGATTTTTGAAATGACGAACAAGCGAATGTAGACTAAACAGATAATGAAAATTGAGATCGGGATACTGTATGTATATATTATATATATATATGGATGTACTTTACTCACCCCGCGCACAAGTCTCATACGCTCGAGAGCAAAAGAGAGGAGTTGGCTGAGCAGTTCCACGGACACATCACTGCGACGTGGCCTGCAATGGAATTGGAATGTGTTTAACTATGGATCAGATCAGATCACTTGGAAGGTTGCCATCATTTACCGCTTGGGGGCGCTTTCGATGAGCACACACTCGGGACACTTCCAGGAGCCATCGAACTTGGTGGTTGCCGGACGCACACAGAAGGTGTGATAGGAACGCAGACACTTGGAGCAGGGCATTAGTTTACCGCAGTCTCGGCACTTCCAACAAAACGGATCCCAGCCATCCTGAAATTGAAATAGATACATATATTAATCGGGGAGAGAATTAATCGAATTAATCGATAACTTACTCTCGGAGGTGCCCGCCACAATTCGTCCAGTCGTTGCTCAATCTCCTCCGTGGCGTTTGTAGTGGACAGCATTGTCTTGGACTCGCTGACATCGGAGTACATGGAGATATTGGGATCTGTGTCGGCTGTCGAGCTAGTGGGCCAGTGTCCACTGTCCGCCTCAGCTTGTCGGGATTGTCCCCCGTCCTCCGTGTCGTTGATGACGCGATCTAGGAACGCATTGTGTTTTCGAGCGAATTCCTCGTTCTCGGAACGTAGATTTCCGCGACGTGGTTGACGCTCCTCACTGCTCAACGAGACGGTTTTGCTGCGGGAGCGAAATCTCTCAGTCCTGTTGGTAACATAACTCGGCGGATTACTGTTGCTCTCCTCTCCCGCACTTAGCTCATCGGCCACGTAGCCGTCACCGACGCCGACTCCGACCACGACATCGTCGTAGGTCACCGAATAGTTGCGCTTCTTCTGAGTCTTGCTCTTAGTGTGCTTACGCAACTCCGGCTCCTGATGCCACTCCGTGTCCAGTTGCAAGTCGCATAAGGGAGCGGGAATGCTCTTGCTGCGCTTCAGCTTCAGCGACACATTGGAGCTGCTCTTCGGATTCGGATTCGTTGTCGTTGTCAGTTTCGTTGATGGCAGTGTGGTGGACATGCACTGTTTTATCAGCTGAGCGGCGACAGCCCGTGACTTGCGCCTCTTCAGCTTGGAGTTGTCGGAGACGAAGCCGGTGAGCACCTGGGATTCGTTGTGGGATCGCTGCAAGGCCAGGACTTCCCTGGGCACACGACTTCTGTTGTCCTGTTTGGGTGTCGATGTGTTGCCGGGCTTGAGTTCACTCTGCTGCGGAGTGGTCACCTTGGTCAGCTTCATTGTAAGCGAGGCGTGACCTCCAGAGCCACCAGAGGTGGCTGCAGACACTGGCCATGTGCTGGAGTTGGAGGAACTGCTGCCATTGGCCGATCCGGGCGGAGAGCTGACCACGTATTTCAAACGTTTGACGGGCAACGGTTCCATCTCATTGTTGGCCGACAACAGATGCGGATGCGGCTGTGGCGGAGGACTATCAATGGCGGACGTGGCTTCATAGATGGGACGAGGTATGGACTTGGCACTGTCGTCGTCGTCGCTGCTATCCATGTGTGGCATCAACTTGTCTGCAAATCGAACACAATTCTTTAGATACTATTCTTCTTAAATAGATTATACAGAAATCTTGATTTGCAGAAAATCGAATATCGAAAATAAATTAGCTTTATATGATTCTTGACTGATGAACAGTGTTGCCAACTCAGCCAAATTCCTGCCAGATCTGCAGTATTTCAAATTCGAATCGGGGTAGAGAATTTGTGAATAGACACTGACTGGATTTCTAGCTATTTATTAATGTTAAAAATATACTGGAAATATTTCAAATTTTTACTATAGACGACCGTTTTATATAGTTGTAACACTTTTTCTATATACGTATAATATCAATTCTAAAAGTTCGAACTCTTCGTTTTTTGAGTTGAAAATGTTATGTTTTACATGGACGCTAATAATATTTTAAGGACAATTGATCCTTTGAATTAAATTTTTAAGGTCCTGGTTGATACCAATCTTGTTAGGATCGGAAAACACTAAAAAACATTTTAAAATATTGAAAATAAAATACAATTTATACTACCTACCTAAAAACTACAGATTTTTATCTGACTTTTTTGCTGATTTCCTAGCATTTTCTAGCTATTTTTAAATCTTTATACAGCTGTTTTAGGCCCTGCAGATTTGGCAACACTGCTGATAACATGTAATCAATTTGCACATTTCTAATTTGATTAAACAAACTTAGATAAAAAGTTAAATTTATTACACTAAGTTCCGTTGTAATACTTTCACTTGACGAAACAATAAATTTAATCGTTGAAATGAATTAACGAGTGTTGCACTCGCTGCTCTTTGCTTTGGTGATTTCCATGGGTGGTGGGAGGGGAGATTTCAGTGACCATTACTTACCAGGGCGTCGATATCAATGCCTATACATGCCAAAGGGCTGCATAAATACACTGGTAGAAAAAAAGTACTTTCAGCTTCCGCCTTTAATTTCACGCTTATGCTTCGTTCTGCTTCTGCTTCTGTTTCTGTCTCTGCTGCTCTTAGCAGACCAACAAAATGTGCATTGCGTTTTCTCCCATTGGCTTTTTCTTGCTCGTCTCTTGTGGCTGCTGTTGTTGTTGTTGTGGCTGCCACTTTGTTGTTGTTGTTGTTGTTGTGGTACGTGCAACTGCAAAATGTATACAAGATAAAAACAATTGAACACTATGTACATCCGTTATGTACGTAAATATGCATAGCTATGTACATATATTGTACCTGCAAACATACATACATACGCACAGATGTGTGTATGTATGTTTGTATGTCTATCCATGTGCAGACCAAACGATAATCTTACCAATTTATTTGTAGAGTTTCTGCCAACAGTCAATTGAATTCGCACAGTTTGTTGCTAACAAATGTTGCAGCGGTTTCCTTGTTATTTTTATTAATTTTACTATTTAATGTTGATACTTTAACATTTAATCTTGTGATTTTGTTTCACATTTTGCAATTTGCCGCACAAAAAACCCAATCTCAATGCGTCGGCAAAGCGAATGAAAATAAATTCGCCTCAACTGTTTTTCGCCCGTGTCAGTCAGATGTTGACGCGCTTACGCTCACTTTGTACTCTATCGCGCGCGCTCTCTCTCTCTCTCTCTTTAGTTTTCAATCTCTTGCTGTGGTTGAATCTCTTAGAAGTGAGGTCACTCTCTTAATGCGGACCCAGTAAATGAAAATGTAAAAACGCAAAGAACACAATTAAAAATTAATAAATTTGATGCAAATTAAAATTTAAAAATTAGACAAAATTGAGGAAAACATTTTAATGAAGATTTGAAGTTCGACAGCCCTCGGGAATAGAAGATAAAAAATTTTAATCTGAATAAAATAATTATATCATTAAATCAAGAAAATACTAAAAAAATTATGCAAACATTTTTAAAACTCTAGAAAATTAACCTATAAAGTCCGAAAATTAAGAGAACTCATTTTCGGAATTGTACTTATAGTTTGAGTACAACAAATCAAACCAGATCGGAAACTTTTACCGGATGGGTAACCCTCTAGACGCCCGGCGCCAAAATCGGTACATTTTCTACCACATTTGAACAAAGAGGTGACGGCGGCGAATAAAAAAGACGCACGGATCCCGGGAGCGCCAAATTATTCTTTAATATTTTACAGAAATATAAATGGAATATGATAAACTTAATAAATAAAGAGGTATTCATAATAAACTAATTATAATCATTATAAATATAAATTTTTGTGCTTTTCCTATGACATAAATTGTAATAAATGTGATTTATTTTTATAAAATTCGATTATATGTCATATGAATATTGTTTTTTTAAATTATTTTGAATGACATAGTATTTTTAAACAGATAGTATATTTTGTTGCTATCAAAATAAATGCATGAAAATTATAGTTTGTAGTAAGTATTTTATAGATTACTTTATGTAAATACCTAATATGTATTTAAATAACAATCTTAAGATATATTTTCTATTAAACTTAAAATAGTCATTGCTGCCATTCTGTTTGACTGCTTTTGTTGAGAATATGTATGATAAAATTATCAATAATTATAAATTATCTATCAATTATAATTGTTACCAACTGAAATCGTGGAGGTGTTAACAAGCTATATACTAAAATCAGTCTGTCAACATTTTTATAACGGGTACAAAGATCAAGGAAACTTTTGTTATATTATTATATCTAACATCAAACATTCAAATTTAGAATATATCTAAATAAATAATAACATTATGTGTATCTTACTAATATTTCTTATTATAATTAATACTTATTGGATTATCTGTATTCGATATATTTATTAGTTTCTAAATTGTCGTAAATGTGCAATCAGGTCATAAACAATCTCAATTTGAAAATTCTTGAGAAACTTAATTCAAGTGTTTCCAAACGCCTTTGTACTAAAGTGTACTAAATAAGAGCAATATTCATATATTCATGGCGAGTGATAAGCTGCTGCTGCTCGGGGACCCTCTCTCGAGAAATAAAGGTTGTCCCACTTGAACCCCATGCATAAAGGTCTCACTTAAGCAGTCCTCACATGGTCATAGTCCTACACAAATACATAAGAGACAAACACACATATGTAGTTACATATAGACATATTATATGTATGTATGTACGTATGTACCTCCTGTTGACTGGTGGCAACATGTCAATAAATGGAGATTACTAACATAATTTGTATTCCAAAATCCAAAACTGTTATAAAAGTTGTTTTGGCCTCTTTTTTTACGTTTGTTTCGTAGCATGGGCAAAAGTTTGTATGCTTTGTTTTTTTTTTTTGTTGTTTTTGTTCTGCTATTGCGGGAGTGTTCCTCGGGGAGCAATTCGGTTAATATTTGGAACATAAATTTGCAAACGAAGCACTTTAATCAATGCTCAGTCAAGGGGGCATGCCACATGCCACGGGTCCATGCGTATGCGATGGAATGCACCTTTAAACAAGGGCGTATTGATTTAGATTTGCCATGAGAAGCTAAGAAAAACAAGTGTGAGCATAAAGTATACGATAGTGATCGACTTACAGATACGCTGTACCCATGAAAACCTAACCATGAAAGTTGAAACTTATTGATAGAGTAATTATTGTTCTCAAAATTTTTAGCATGTTATTATTATCATATCCTTAGTGTTTCTTTTTCTGACAAGATCAAGACTCTTGTTAGGAACAGTTTTTATTTAAAATTTGCACTCAAACAATTGAAAAGAATTCTTACAATGAAATAATTAATATAAATATATAAGACAAATTTAATCAGAATCAGATACTTGGGTCTAATTTTCATTTTTCCAAATACTATACATAAAAAATAACAAGAGATAAGCTTTTTCTAAGTTTTGAACGCTTAATATTTTTCTTTTTTAAAATTCTTAGAAATTGCTTTGTTCCGTACACATCCTTATTTTGGTTACCTTAAATGTTATTTGTATTTTTTTTTGTTTTTATATATCTTACAAAGATACTCGGAATCCGCATGAGGAACCGAAAAAACAATGTTTACTCATCTTGTTTTTTGTTATCATGTTTACTCACCTTCCATTTTCTTTTACATTTACTTATTTACATCAGAGGGATGGAGATATTCCCGTGTAGCTGCCCCATTTAAATGCCCACTGTTGTTATTACAGGGTATGAAGAGCGCAACCAAAGTCTTGGCCCAGCCACTGAGATTGGGCAGATGGTGTGACTTTGGTTCGTTAGAGGCATAAATTGCTCTACACTTGCCCAGCAATGGGGTGTCCTTTGTGGCCAGAACGGAATATAACGGAAACGGAATGAAGTTTAAAGCAGAATTGTTTGTTTGCCGCTGGACTTGGAGAGACGCATGCCATTTATTACACATATTGAATTTCATTTAGTAGATCTTGTGTGGATTTTGCCTGTGGAAAACTTGCATAATCGCTTGCATTGAATTTATAGAAAGCCTTGCACCACCTGAGCCATATGGGAATGAGAGAGATAGATAGTAAGTATGAGACAGAGAGAGAGAAAGAGAGAGAGAGAGAGAGAGGGCACTTCAGTGACCAGCTAGGCATTGGCAATTATTGAGCGGTTGCCAAGTAAAGGCATAAAATGAGCGCACATATTGCCAGGACGAGTTGCTGTGGGCGGAGCACAGAAACAAGAGCAATAACTGTTTGGCAAACAGATTTATTTTAGCTGCCCCCCCCTCCCCCTCAACCCCATCATTGTTGTTGTTGCACGCTGCACGTTGCATGTTGCCTGTTGGCTTCTGGTTTCCTGCTGCTGGTCCAGCTCTGGGCTCGCACAAATATTGGTTTCTAAACTTTCATTGCCACTGCGGCTGCCAGGACGAGGATGAGGTTGAGGATGAGAACGATGGCATTGCCTTTTGGCTGCGTCTCGTTACTGCGCCAGGTTCTGTATGAAGTGCATGTTTTTGGCTTGCGGCGCATCCACGATTCAATCTGCCGGCTGTCTGGCCACAAAGCGACATGCCCCGAACGGTGCAGTGCATCATTTTTGCATTAGAAAATTGCCCGGCTCCATGAAAACTGTAAATAAACGTAGCTTGCCAGTTACATTCGTAGTCGCAGTCGCATTCCCATTCCCATTCCCATTCCCAAAAGTAGCGCCCCAAACCGCAAATTATGCTTGTCAAAAATGAATGTTACATTCGTAATGTAAGGAAAAAAAAGTGCAGAAGAAGCTGCTGTAAATGTGGATGTAAAAGTAGGTGTGTATGTGGGTGTGCATGTGGGTGTGGATTTGGATGTGGGTGTGGGATATGGGTTTATGCGGTTGCAAACGGTACGTGCTCAATGCGTTCCAATCTCTGGAGGACTACACATTCTCACAGGCGCATCCTTCGCAAATGAAGCCAAGCCATTGATGGCTATCCCCTTCCACATGTGATGTGGCTGACGGGTGTGTGTGTGTGTTTGTGTGTGTGTGTCTGCTAGCTGACTTGGTGGTTTGACTTTGCCGCAGTCACCACAGCAACGGCAACGGCAGCGGCAGCGGGAATAGCTTCGGCGGCAACCGGATGCTGACGTCGTTCTGAAGCAGATGTGAGGAACTTTGACTAAATGTGTTTTGAGTGCATTAAGATGAAAATGTTATTACGCTTTCAGTTCTACGACTATGACTACGACTACGACTACGACCACGCCAGTTGCCTCCCACTTGCAGTCATTATTGCAACATTTTGTGAGGTGACGTCTGCAGCGTCAGCGCCACATGGATGCGGCGGAGATTAAGCGCGGAAATGCTGCAAAATGCGAGTTTAGTTGCATCATTCAGGCACAAACATGCCAACTAAAAATGAAAATGAAAATGGAAACTGGCAAATCGCAAATGCGAAAAAAAAAGAAGAAATGAAATAGAAATGGAAATGGAAAAGGGAAAGCGAAAACTTGCAACGGAAATTTGTTCACACTGGTAGCACTCGAAAGTTTTGATCAACAAGTGATAGCAGCATTATCGAAGGATATCCTTCTTGGCCATTTAGGTGACCAAATTATGTAGATTAGCAGCTGCCAAGGATATGCCCGGAAGTCGCCAGTTGCAGTCTCAATTGATAAACCCAAAACACTGGCCAGCATGGCAAATTGATTATACCATCTGGGTTCAAATGTCAACGAGAGTTCTTCAATCATACATCATAATTAACGTTGCTTAATGACTTCTTTTGTGTGACATTTGAATACATATGTATGCATACTCGTAACATCATTTTATTGCGAGCATATAATAAACAAATTGCGTATACGCAACGTGTGCGCTGCCAAATGCGGCCATTAAATGCGTAAGCCTTCCTTTTGTTTCAGTTAATAAATAAAATGCATTCGAGTTGTTTTTTTTTTTTTTTTTTTTTTTTTTTTAGTTTTCATTCAATTTATTTTATATTACTCATTGTGTTCTTTATTATTATCTCGTTCTATGTTAATATAGTGTGTAGTAAAGCTTGACAATCTATACCAAAGAATAATGCTATTATCATGTTTTTTTTTTTTTTTTTTGGGTACAGTACGAGTTTTCTCATGTCTCGACAAATATTTCTTTCTCTAATTAAATGAAGGTGTGCGTGTGTGTGTGTGTGTGTGTGTGTTTGAGTGTTTTGAATGCTTTCATTGATTCAATTTACATTTTATTGGAGTTATGGTCAGAGTGTGTGAGTCTCAAATTTTTTATTAAAAATGCAAATATACGTGTAACAGAAATTGAAGCATATTCGGATTTCACTTTGTGCAAAATTGAAAAATAAACTAAGCCAATAATATTCATATGTGTGAGATATTAGAACTTCCTTTGTCCTTATTACAGGGTCCTTTTAACCCGTTGCCAATTCACATATTACACAATTTGCAATCGGAATATCGACAGCTATTTGTAAATTTAACCAAATTGAACAAATGTTACACTATTTTTTTGCAGTAGTTGAATTTCATTTGCAGGCATTACATCATCCGAACAAGGTTTTTCATTTCCCATTTCATTTCTATTTGCATTCCTTTTCTTTTTGTAGTACTCGTATTTTGCATGTCCTTCACATGTGCATGTTTTGTACTTGTTTATGTAATTGGATGCATTTATTTAATGTGGGGTTTTTTTTTTTTTTAATTTTCGTGTGTACATCATTGGCTTCCAATGTGCCTATCCGCCTTTGTGTGCGGCCTGTGCAGCATGCGGCATGCGGCATACAGCATGTGGCATGTGGCATGTGGCAGGCAGCATACTAAGCACAGTAATTAAAATTATATTTGTTACAATGCCAACGCTGCCTTTGCGTATTTAATCTGTCCATCTCTGTGTGAGTGAGACTGTGTGTGTGTGTGTGTGTGTTGTAAATGTGTGTGTGAGTGTAATGAAAAGCATAGTTTAAATATTCGCGTTCCAGAAATTTATATCTGTTTACATTTCTCGTTTTATTTCTGGCGGTTTCCATCACTTTTCAATTAGTTAAAATTATTTAAAAGGAATTACAAATCTTTGCAGCTCTCATAAGTTATTTGTAGTTAAATTTAATTGAGTTTTCTGTATGAATGCTTAATGAGCCTCGTGTATGTAAGTATGTATGTACATTGTATACGAAAGCACATACACACGCATAGGTTGAAGTATTTTCTTTTTATTTTATTCTATTTTATGTTCGAAAATCTCAATTTCAGTTCCATGCCTAAGCAAACTAATGGGAAAATAATAAAGATGTTCGTTCTATGCAAAGGAAATACATATATTTATATATATATATAATATATACATAGCATATGTAAATGTATATATTTAAATAAAAAGAAAATTAACTAATTTGTCATCATCTATGTATACACTGACCTTATTCTATCGTGCAGCATCTAGGCATTAAGTATACGTATAAACTTTGGAGAACTATGAGATCTGAAGGAAAAAATTCACTATTTACTGACATTTATCTCTATTGTTGTTGTTTTTCTTTTTCTTTTTGTTTTGGTTTTTTTTTTGTTTAAGTTTTTTCTCTTTGTTTTGCTTAATTTTTTCTTGTCGTTACTTTTGTTGTTGGTGTTGTTGTTGTTTTGTATAACGTGCAATTGAATTACATATATATGTAAGTCCATACATATGTTATGCGATGATTTTGATATCAAAAAACAAAATCCCTTTGAGCGTTTGCCCACAAAATATCAAAAAGTGGGCGTGTCTCTGAGTTGTGTAAATATTTGCTTGCATATGTATGTGTATTTGTGTTCGTATTCGTATTCGTATTCATATTCGTGTTCGTATTTGCTTGTTCTTTATTTTGTTTTTTCGTATTATAATTTGTAGATATAGCCTATATACGTGTATATAGATATTTATGGATGTAAATTTCGCAAATCGCAAATAGGTTTGCAGCAAGTTCGAGTAAATTCGCATGCATATTACAATTAGCTTCGCATACTTACACATACATACATATTTATTCATACTTATATACGGGTATGCAAATGAATTAATGTACTTATATATCTATATATATATTATAAATTTATAATTTACATTTACATTATCAAGCTCGAGTTGTAAACATTCTACACAAAAGTTTCATATGCTGCATTTGTAGGCTTAGAAGTAGTATGGGGTTATGCACACATACATATATATATGTATAGTATACATATATGTATGTACATATGTTGCTCTACTGTATACGATTATACATTATATTTAATATGTTATACACTGATTCTGACTCTGTTGTTGTTACACCCACATACATATTTATACATATTTTATTATAATTAGTAAAATTTTCATATGCCCGAATAATCAAACAATCAACAGACCGCACTTTTCCACATTTTCACATTTCCACATCTCCAGTTTTTCCACATGTTAATTGTTTTTACATCAATTTGTAGTTAACAGAAACAATTTCAAGGTGCTTTTGATTTATTTATTCTGCATTTAGCTGGTAGGTCTATGTATATATTTAATAACCATATATAATCATGTGAATGGTTTATTTTGGCTTCAATAAAATACTCGAAGTTTTATATGCCGCAGGTAATTGACAGAACTAAGGTGAACAAATTAATCGGACTGCAGAAGAAACTGGATGTTGATAAGTAAACCTGCGTCTTAACAACTTAACACGTAATCGTAGATACATTTTTTTTGTTTTGGAAGAGTTATTTATTTACTACATCTAAGTGTGCAGTTAAAAATTAAAAGCATCCCGAGGGCATAACAATTCTATTTATGTTTAACATTTAAAACATATTTTTAAAATATTTGGCACGACAAAAGTTGTGTGGCATTCATTTGATATTGAGCTGGGCTTTAAAACAATTTTGATTTTTAAAATTCTTATTATCAGAATCGATACATACAATATGTAAGTATTTATCCGTCTATTCACACATATTTACAGATAATAATATGTAATAATAATGCTACTATAAATATGTATAATATATCGAAGAGGGTATGAATAATTAAGCTACAAGTATAAATAAAAATAATATTCTCATCAAATGCTATATCTGGGTTTAAAACTATATATGTATATACTCGTATGTATGCAGTATATTTGGAAAATAGAATATTTAATATATCAGGTAGAATACTATATATATGTATGTAAATTTACTTTCTACAGAGGATTATACAATGAGCAAATGTTTCGCTATAAATGCGAAATCTAGCACTAAAATCAAATCAAACCAAATACCAAAGATTCTTCCAATCGACTTGGATATTCTAAAGAGATTTGTACACCTAATGGAGAATAGTTTTGGTCTAAAATTGTTCATTTTCAACATTTGCCATTTACCAAATTAGACATCTACCGAAGGATATAGACAAGTTCCACTGTCAATTTAAATTACAAGTACAATTGTGACGGATGTGGAATGTATGTATGGACAGTGGATTGCATCTATGTATTAGGAATTGGGATACCATGGATCTATGTACGTTTATACGACTAATTAATCTACTTATGAGAGTAAGAGTGTAATAAAATCAATTATAATCCTTGTAGTTGTTAACATAACATTCTCATATTTGCATATTTTGGTTATTTTGATTCTGCACAAATTGCTCTTGGATCGCATCGCCAATCCTTTCCAGGCTTGGACTGCGGCAGTCAATAGATTGTGTAGGTTGAGGAATATATTTAATTTTAAATACACATTTCAAGATTATAATTTTCTAGTACAAGTACATGATATGAACATAAGGATTGCCAAATTGAATTAATCTCTCTCTATTATTTTATGTTTTTCTTTTTTCTTTTTTTCTAGTGTTTAGTTGAATTGATTGATTTGGCAGCACAATCTATTGACCGGCAGGTGGCGCTGTTGCTGCTGCTATTTACACCTGCGTTCCGTAATACTAGAGGGACACAAACTCGCCACCGCCTTTGTCCACACCAGGCGCTGGCTCCGTCGATTGCAGCTGATGATCCGACGATGATTCGTCGTCCTCAATGGTGTTGGTTTGATCCTCGGCTTCGTTGAAGAGCGTCTCGTGGAGCGACAACGTGGAGTTGCCCAATGCTCCACTCGCTGTGATGCGTCGTCCCATGTTGTCGTATTTGGGATAAGCGGAGCTGTCGCCACCACCACCTCCTCCTCCTCCTCCACCTCCGCTGCTCTTGCACAGCGGCCGGAGAGGCGTCGCCTCGACAATGGGCGGCGTGTTGCAGGCGGAGGATGGGGCATTGTTGATGCAACTGGCGCAGTTGGCGGAGGAGACCGGCACTGTTGTCGTCGGATGATGACACTGGACAACAGCTGTCACCGCTGGCGGTGGTGGAGGTGGCGGCAACTCCATGCCACTGTTGCCACCGCAATGATAGGCGCCCGTCTCCATGTTGTAGGTAACGATCTCATCGTGTGGATAGAGATTCGTTGCCGCCGCCGCCGCCGCCTGTTGCAGTGAGGGATCCTTCTTGAGGATGCCACGTCTGGTCGTGTGGCGTGGCAAGGTGGCAAATTGTGCCACAGTCTGGCCATCACTGGAGGTGGCTGCTGCGGCGGGATCAGCGCCTGCATTGCACTGTACATCCTGCAGGCGCTTGGGTATATTCAGCAAATCCGGATACATGTTTATGTCGGCACCATCCAACATGTCCTGCGTCACGGAGACGCGTATAAAAATATTGCCAAAGCTCGGATTCGGCACAATGTTGGAGCAGAACTCTGGCGGTGGTGGGAACACGCCCACATTCAGCGGGAACTCCTCCGACATCTGTGAGTGTCCATGCGAATGGGAATGCAGCTGATGCTGATGTGCATGTGGATGCTGATGTGGATGTTGATGCTGATGCTGCTGATGCTGATAGTTGGCCATCGAGGTGGGTACACTGATCATGCCACAGGTGGGATCCTTAACCGTCATCAGCTGCTGTCTCATATGCTGGACAGCCTGTCCTTGAGTTGGACCACCCTGTTGCTGTTGCTGACCCATTCCCAAGCCGGAGCGATGACTCTCCACCGCATGTATCTCAATTTGATTGAATCCCAGCGAGGAGTCTGTCTTATTAATGGAACTGGGATTGTTGTCGATGCCATAGCTATCGCCTCGATCATTTGTCGTGGTCGTCACACTCGAGTCGAGCAGCTTCTTCTCCTGATCATTGAAACTGACACTGGACTTGACCCCAGCCTTGTTGGCATGTCGATGCTGTCGTGTCGTTCGCTTGCAGAGACACACCACAAACGAGATGGCGATGAGCAGGAAGACAGTGCCAAAGATGCCCATGATGAGACCAAAATACCAGAAGGTCTCCGGTGTCTTCACCAACACATGCTGCACAATCTCACTCAGATAAATGCTAATGTTCTGCGTCATCGAACCGATGAGATTGGTTCCTGTACAGGCATAGGTTCCCGCATCCAGGCTGCTCACATTGAATACGGTTAGATTGCTCCACATCTTGTCGGATGTGATGCTTTCCGCATCGATGATTACATTATCATTGTCCAGGATCTTGCCGTTCAGCTCCCAGCTAACCTCGGGCAGAGGATCTCCATAAACCAGGCAACTGAAGGTGGTATTGCTGCCAATGTCAATGTTGGTGGCTTCCTCGTTGTTGAAGATCTCGACACGCGGTGGACAGCCAAAGAGTTCCTCATCCACACTGTCCCAGTTGCGATCCTTTTGCACTGGAGGACCCTTACAAACCAGACTCACCGAGCTGAGGCGACTGCTGACATACCAGGTGCGAAATTTACGGAGTTTGCAGTTACATTGCCAGGGATTCTCCTCGAGGGAGAGTGTCTTCAGGTTGGTCATATGCTGGAAGACATACTCGCTGAGACTCTCCAGCAGATTGTTCTTGAGATTGAGGAACTCGAGCAGATTGAGATTGGCCAGCGACATGGGATCTATGTAGGAGATCAAACAGTTGTGCATGTCCAGAGTCCGCAGATGTGGCAATATTGGAAACTGATAGGCGGAGAGACGCTTGAGGGGATTGCCATTGAGATACAAGATGCGCAAACGATCATTGCCCATGAAAGTGTCCTTGTCGAGCATTTCGAGCTTATTGTCCGACAGATCAATCTCCACAAGAATCTTCAGATTGCGAAAGCTCTCCTTGTGTATGTATTGGACCTCGGATTTCTTAAGATAAATGCGCTGCAAATTGAGCAGTCCCAATGCCGCGAACTCCTCCCGATTCAGATATGGTATGTGGTTATCATTGAGCACCAGGACCTGCAGCTCAGGGCTCAGAGTGGTTGGAATGCTCGTCAGTTGCAGGGAACTACAAATGGCCGACTTTTTGCCATTGGTCCACTTGCAGGTGCAGTTGGAGGCGCAGCTCTGTGACCAGTCATCTCCCCACACCCAGCCGATGAGGCAGGCGAAGCACAGCATCCACAACAGCTGCCTCCACACTACATACAAAAAAAAAAAAAGACAAACAAAAAAAGCAATGAAAAGAGACAAAGAATTCCACAGAGAATAAATATACAAAATGGAAATAAAACGAAGTGTAATGATTGACGACATTTGGGCCAACCTATTGTTTTTATATGGCACCTAGTACAAAACTTACCTGGCAACCGGATGCTCCTCTCACCGCTCCTCGCACCGCTTCTCCTCCTCCTGTTGCTTCTCCATGTTGCTGCCATGCTGTGCATTTGTCCCGCTGCGTCTTGTCCTTGCCAGTGTTGGCCTGGTCGCGACCCCGCCAATTGATGACTCTAAATGGCTTTGGCTGATTCGATTGCCATGTTTCACATCATGTTGCCGTCTCTGGCAAAAAGGGCTCCATTACACATTACTCGGCACTTTGGCTACTTTTTGGCACAAAGCAAAATTTTCCGTTGCACTCAACTTCGACTACAACTACGACAGATTCCTATTGATTTTTCTTCTTATGCCTTTTCCCCTTTCACTTCCGCTCACTCCTTGACATTCGAATCCCGCTCAGTCACTTCCATCCAGTGTTGAGAATATCAAATAAATAGCTAGTTAAACAAGAGAAAAAAGGCTAGAATTAGTTATAATGCATTTTGCAGCTTAGAATTTAATATTGTTACTGATAGATAAACTTTTGAGCATATCCCCACCAAATTTAAGTTTGTATATATTAAAGTATTTTCATTTTCATGAAACGCGGTTTTCACATACAGACAGCCACAAAAGTATTATTTTTAAAATGTTCTAAAAATGCTATAAAAATGTTAATCATCATCATAATAATTAAAACCGAAATAGGCCAGATTATTCCGGTTCTACTTGATTTAAAAAATAACTTAAAATTGGAAAAACAATTTTGAAAATATAACACATTTATTTTGTATAATATTAAACACATTAACTAGAATTTTCTCCAAAATTAAAAAAAAAATTTATATATCCTATCCGAACTTTAACAAGCAATAAATTACTTGATTAACTTGAGCACATTTAAAAAACTGTTTTATTTAGCTTAAAACCTTAAATGTTTTGAAATTGATTTGGAAAAAACAATGGAAAAAAAAATGTTGAATCGATTTGTAGCATCCAATTACTAAAAAGTCTATGTTTTCACATATCATGCAACTCAATAAAATCTTAATGCAATCGATACGCAAAAAAAGCTAAATTGCTTAGCACCAATCGACATTGGATTCAGCTTTTCAAAAGTTTATCCTTCCAACCAAAGTTTCTACAGTTGTTAAATTCTTAAACTTAAGTATACAAGAATTCGAGGTACAGAGAATCATTTTCAGGAACAATGCGCATTATGTAGTTGCTGTTTTTTGTTTTGTTGTTGTTGTTGTGATTGTAATTGTAGTTGGCTTATTGGTAATCTCTATTTACAGAGTCTCGGCCAGTGAATGGCATGCCAAACAATGGTCAATGGAATCGGTCTATAGAGGTAGCTTTAAAATCACCCATCAACTACAATTTGTAATTTGCTGTTCATCTTGCCAGTAAAGAGGGTATTGGGAGTGTGGGAGAGTGGAGCAGGGCCAATGGACTAAGTCATGCCACTTGTGCCACAGAACAACAGCACAACACAACAATGAGGTGCAGCTCCCATCCCCTTATCCCTTAACACCCCTCACTCAGTGGCAGTCAAAGGCATCTTTACAAAATCAGCATCAAAAGCCTGTCGAATGGTTCCCTATTTTTTTTCCCTCAATTCTTTATTCTTTATTCTTTATTTTTTTTTTTGTTTAGTCTTCAAAGTAAAGGAGCTTGAAAATGAGGCAAATGCGAAATTTGCCCCATGCTGCAAAAGCAAAAACTGCGAACGCCTGAATTACCTATACACACACAGCAAGTATGAGAGAGAGAGAGAGAGGGAGAGGGAGAGAGAGAGAGAAAGAGAGACACAAGTATGCTCACAATGAAAACGTAAAATGCTCTGAAGGTTCATTTGTCAATTTGCCATTTGAATTTGTATTTGAGAAATTCACTTGGCCGCTTTTATGCTTTGTCCTGCCTCTGCCTTTCTCTCTCCCTTTCACTGTCACAGTCTCTCTCCTGTTCACTCCCTGTCTCTGTCGCCTTCAGTGTGCTTTTCGCTCTGACTTGGCTAAGATGCTTTGGCAATGCGGATAATATTTCCTGTGCCAGTGCAGCAGTTGGCACAGAGCAATTGCATCGACTCCTCTTGCCTCTTGCCTCCTGTCTCATGTCTCTTCTGCTCTCGTTCTCTATCATCTCTGCGCTGTCTTCTTGCTGGCAATTCAACTGATTTTTTTACACTCCTCCTCCCCCCAAAACTATTGTGGCTGCCACATGCCACAGTGTGTGTGTGTGTGTGTGTGTGTGTGAGTTGTGCCTTACAATCGTCGACAGTTTTATTTGTGCTGCTTTATGAGCACACTCATAGTCATACACTCACACACTCGTACACTCATACACTCATATACTCATACAGTCACACACTCACTTGAAGAGATCCGCAGAGGCAGCAGACACTCACAGGCTCGTTGATATATTCATAAATGTGGCACAGTGGGCTAATTTGATGGCCAATTGCCAAAATAAAACCGTTGCAGAATATTAAAAAAATATTATGATAGCATCTCTCTCACTCGTTTATAGAGAAAATACTGCAGCCGCATGTCATAAACCAAATCAATTAACTGATGTTTCAACCGCATACAAATACGAATGGAGATAGAAATAGAGATAGAGATAGAGATAGAAATGTAGTTCCAAATAATGAGTACAATGGCCGTCATATTACGATTATAAGTATTTAGATTGGAATGTCAGTTGCAGGCATCGATACTGTTGCATTTTCGATATATAAGCACTTGCAGTAGATAAAATCCATGGCATTTCGTAACTGTGCCAAAGCTGGCCAAACAAAATCAGTTAACAGTTAGCAATTGACCCTTTAAATGGCATTGATTCTAAACGTAATTGGATCTCTTTGTACCTTGTGGCACGTGGCACGTTGCACGTTCAACCCTCTCAGTGTGCAAAGTAATTAAGTTGAGCTTAATTCAGAGAACTGTTAAATAAATTTATTTGAAAACAAGCAAGCGTAATGCAGATTGGCAAGCAGGTCTTGTAAGATACCCTGCAATTACTTTTAATGCCAAGTTGACAGTAAACAACAATAAAAAGAGAATGGAATTAATATCTCTAATGACAATGCATTAACAATAAAGAGAAAACACTTATATTATAACATTAAATATTGATAATATTTATTTATTATAGTTAAAAAGTAAACGGCGAATAGCGAATAATTTACTGATACGCGAATAAATGGGGTAAAAAAAAAATGTTTTATATATATATCTGTTTACATGTATGATATGACAATCCTGAATCTTTTCTAATGCAGCTTAGTAGGTCTGCAACTGATATATCTGAAAAATGTACAACAGCAACAATAATAATTGTTTCTATTTAAGTTTCAATTTAACGCTGTTGTTGTCTGTCTTTTGAGAAGTTGAAAGGCAGCCAATGGGGCGTATAAGTAACTTAATTAATTAAGAAATGAGATTATGGTATGCCAAGCATATTGTGCAATTTGTTGTACATATTCGTACTCATATTCAATGTCTCAAACCAATATCTCAAACCATTTGTGGTCTTGATTTTGGCAAAAACGCACGCATGAATAAATACAATAACCGAGTACAAAATGACAATGAGTTGGATTGACGAGTATACCTTTCTTCGTTACAAAATACTTAGGTCTGTCTGATAATGGCATTTCCATGGAAAATGAAAATAATTTCCATTTTGTAGAGATATTTGTTGTTCTCAATAAATGCCAATCAACTGAGTTTTTTGGGTTATTCAATCATCTATTTTTAGACTCATCGCATCAGTTCACAAAATTTAATACTCTACAACAAGTGAATTGAGAACAACTCGACTTGAAATTATATGAAAGCATATAATTATAATTTGTAATACAAGAAGAACGCACTCAAAGTATATTTGCTCTCACTCTGCTGCATTTAATCTTTGTGCTTCGAGAATATTCAATTATTCAGTTGTTGTTATTTACAGGCAACGGAAAATATTTGCTTTACTCTCGCAATATAAAATTTAATGGACAGTTTTCAGTTGCTTTTAATAAAAGCTTTAACAAAGGCCTTTAACAAAGAGTCTCCAATATTCTGAAGAAAGTTTGACTTTGAAACGTCTTGCAGAATATTTTGTAATTTCCAGGGACTGTAATCATTATTCTATGAGTTTTATTGTTTTACTTATGATTACTTTTAAGCAAAAAAATCAAACTCAGGATAATCATTATTTGTGATACAATAAAATAAAACTCATAGAATAATGATTATTTACGAGTTTTATTTATGATTCAAGGTGTTATTTTGACCTGTCAAATTTGCTAATATATATTTATCAGATTGATGTTTTCTGCAATCTATGCCATAAATTTTGGATCGTTGAAAAATTTTTGAATACCTCAGAGTTTTTAACATTAAACATTTAGGTGTTTTTTTCTTTCAGTTTTTTAATTTAATATAAATAATACCTTTTTCCTGTGTAAAATAATTAATCATTCATCATAATTGAAGTTAATTGAAGTGAAATAAATAAATAAATAAATATAGCTTACACTTTTCACAGTAGTGCTATTTTTTAAATCCAAATGTGTATTTTTTTCAGATACAAATCTACTCTTTTATTCCTACTATATTTTTCAGATTTATTAGTTAGTTGTGTTAGTTATGTTTTCAGAAATTCTGATTTGTGCCACTATTGTCTAATGTGTGCAATATGATTAGTTAAGTTTTTCTCATTAATTTTGAAAAGTGTTCACTTTCAGTCACTTTCCGTTGCACAATCGAATTGAGAAACAATTTCCGCTGTGGCTGCTCTAAGTTGAACTTGCCACGCCCAACTCATTTGCGTACGTAATCAAATTGCGTGCATTAAAAACAAAAGTTTGCCGGACACAAGAAGAGGCGGAAAACTGAACAATTCTTTGTTCAAGGACTAACAATTAGAGTCTACGCTGCATTACCAAATTAAAATTGAAAAAAAAAATATAAAAAAAAAAAATGAAATACATGAAAACAAAAACTAAACAAACTTTTTGACAACAGGAGCAAAAGAAAAAAAAAAACAAGTAAAACAAGAGCGAAAAATATGTATTGGAAAGTTTTCATTGACGTCGTTCAGTTTGTACCACGGTGCGTATGCAAATGCATTGCTGCTGTTGTTGCCACTTGGCAGCGTCTCCGTTAGTGACGCCTCTGCCGGCTGTTGGCGCCGCCCAGTTGCCTATATTGTTGTTGTTGTTGTTGCTGTTGTTGTTGCTGTTTTTGTTGCAACCAAGCACGTGCGAATGTGCGTGCAAATGCAAATGGCGATAGAAAACTTTTTAAATTGAGCAAACATTAACGAAAAGGCAAATAACAACAACAAATTACAACAAAAAGATGATGAAAAAGTGGAGCAAGCTGGCAGCTCTTATCGCCTGTTGTCGAGTCGCCTATTTGTTTTGCTTGTTAACAGCAACGGCAATCTTTCAAGGACAACAAGCCAAGTGTAAACTGCAAAACTTGTGCATAAACAGCAGCAACAGTAGAAGTGGAATTGGAAGTGGAAGTGGAAGTGGCAGGGAAAGGAACCAAAGACAGCTAAAGGGAGCAGGCGACAAAGATGGAGCAAGTTGGCAGGCAGCAGCAAATCCGCATATAATCGGAAAATGTCACAGAAAAATAAAATTAATGACACTTTGGCCGTCTCAGGCGTAGATTAGTGACCGTGTTGGATTTTTATTGCTGTGCGGAAATGGAAATGGTTTCATAAACACACACACACTCACACTCACACTCACACACACATGTACAATGTGCAATGCAATTATCTGTCAGCAAAGAGCGCGCTGTACGTGAGAGATTCTGAAAAAGAACAGAAGAGCAACAACAGCAACAGTAACAGGACATTCGCCTTTGGAGGCCAGGTCAGGTCAGGATAGGACAGGATACGACAGGACAGGCACAGGACTCAAGCAGGGAACCAGCAAGACGCTTAACCCTGTCATAGTAGTTGTTGTTGTTGCGGTTGTTGTTGACGTTGTCGTTGTTGCTGTTGTTGCTGTTAACTGTCAGAGCTTACAATTGTTTGCCATCGTCGTCCTCTTGGCTAGCTGCAATTCCGTTTCGAGTTGTTGCTGCCGCAGCTGCGCCAGCCGCGTTGCACTTGGCAGCTGAAACAACTGAAAGCCATTTGAGTTGACGTCGCCGTCGCCGTTGCCGTTGTCGTCACCGTCTGCAGCTTCTGTTGCTGCTGCTGCCGCTGCTGCTGCAACAGAAATCATCGACGTCAACGGCAACGCCAGCGACATGGACATGACCTCAGCGACATGGAACAATTTGGGGAGTCATGTGGCAGCATTTGTATGTACAGCAACTGGCAGCCAGGCAACAGTATATTTGTGTGCAACCACAAAAATACACAACAACCAAGAACAACGGCAGCAACAGCAGCAACAACAACCAGCAAACAGAATGACGAGCACCAGCAAAAGGTAAAATATTCACAGTCAAGTTTCGACAGTTCGATACCCTACAAATTATAGGTTTTTTTGATCAAATAAAAGAACATTCTTCTTGAATATTGTATTTTTAAGTTTAAACCAAATAATAATAATTTGTATACGAAACGTTAAAAATTAGAATTTTTTCTTATTTTCGTCTAAAAAATGCGTTGGGAATTCATTTTATTTATCAACGTTTAAAAACAATTCGGTAGTCCGGGATTAAATGAATTCAATCCAGTTAAGGATTTTTTCAACCAAGTACAAAATAGTTAATTCAATCATCATTTTTCATTTAATTATATGCATAAATTTTGATTTCCGGAGTCCATAAGATATTTTTTTTAGTTAGTTCATATATTTTTGGATACTTTTCATCCATTTTATCCTTTTAATGTCATAATTTAAAAAGAATATCCTGAATATATGCGTGTACTTAGAAAACACATATTAAAATGCAGACTTTTTTAAATAAATTTTAGCATGAGTTTTAATTTTAATGCAAATGTTAAATTTGATGCTTCTAGCTCTTATCATTTATGAGATTTAACAGACATGTCTAAATCGAATCGGTTGTTGTTGCAGATCAAGAATATATATTAATTTTTTGGGGTCTGTCACGGTTACTATTGCCTCAGTTACATACATTGTATGAAATTTTTATACCCTGGGCATAGGGTATAACAAGAAAGTGCAGCAGCAAGGAGCAGGCAACAATAAACACAACAATTGTAGACACACACAGTTACACACGCACACACACACACACACACACACACACATAAACCCACAGACAGATAGGGAGACAGGCGGTTGTTTGTGCATACATATTTTGTCACACGACAGACAATTACAATACAAACAAACGTGCAACACAATGTGAACTGCCGCAACAGGAAGTGGTAGATGCAACAGCGACTGAAGAATAAGATGAAGAAGAAATGCCACAATGACAACGCAGCCAGGCCAGAACTAAGGCCAGGCTAAGGCTAACATCGCCTGGAGCGTCTGTGCTTTGCTCCACACAGATAAGAACTTGGCCAAAAAGGAAGCGGCTAGCGACCTATTACGACACTGTGCACACACTCCTATATACAAGTGTTGTAACGAGATGCTACACCAAAGTTTCTTGAAACAGGCTAATAAATAAGTTGTTGGGAATGTTAAAATTATACAACGGTTTTTATTAATTAAACTCACAAATTAAATGTAAATTGCTCAGAATTTATTAACAAAAAAGAATAAATTTAACTGATTTTATTGGAAAAATTAAAAATTTAAAAGTATGCTTTTAAAACAGACAAATATATGAAACTAAGCAAAAAAAATTAAATTAAATTCATTGAACAAAGGGTATAAATTGGAAAAAATAAATAATTAAAAAATAATGTAATTGGAACACAGATCAATTTAAGAAATTGAATAGATTTTATTGGATAAGCAAAAACATAGAATAGATTTTATTGGATAAGGTAATACCTACGGAATTAAAAATTTAACATTTTGAATTGAAAGGAGAATTGCATAGAAAACAACATGTGCTTGTATTTTTAACAGAATCCATTTTATCAACAAGTTGAAAATGTGCAATTTCTGGGTATTTTACAGGCATACTCCATTATTAAATAAAGAACATTTTTGACTTTACAATTATAAATGTGATTATAAACGGAAAATTTCGTTGTTTTAGAAATAGGGTACTATTGAAAAATAATCCTCTGACATATTTAAGTTTTAAGTTGCTAAGATTATTTTTCTGGCACACCTCGAATTTGCATATTTCATTCATTCATCTGCATATGTACGAGTATAAGTGTGTGTCTGTACGAGTTGTGTGTGTGAGTATGTGTGCGTTATGGGCTGCACTGCAGCGGCCATTGAGTAAAGTGGAATTGTGTTAAGCAAACAGCAGCAGCTGCAGCAACAACAGCAGCAAGAACAGCAGCAACAACAACAACAGAAGCTACAACAATAATAATAATGTAGCCTCCGTTTGCTGCTAACCAAAAAGGATGTTGACTTGGTTTTGAGGAACTGCAGCTATTCGTATGGCATACTCATATATTCATTTACTTGACGTGGCCAAGCCCACAGGATCTCTCTTCCCTTCTGCCACTTGCAGCACTTTCAACAGCAACAGCAACAGCAACTGTGGCAACACTGGAAGGAGCAGCAGGAGCAGCTGCTGCTGTTGTGTGCAAATTTTGTATGCTGACTACCCCAAAATTAGTTGCATTTCCTTAGGAGACAGACAGAGAGAGAGAGAGGGAGAGAGAGACGTCGGGGAGTCTATACGTGAATACATTTTGGTTCATAACCCAAACCACAGTGGACTGTGGTGCAGCCTCTGAATGCGGCCAAAGCAATGCGGAAGAATATTAAGCGGCTTTTAAGTGCTGCATATTAAAAGAAATGGCAACAAATTAAACACAGACGGCATCTACAGTTCGGGTCAAGATAATAGTCCAACTTCAATTTGATTCATTTGGCCGATTTGAAAATTAACTCGAATCTTACCAGAAACAACATCAAACGTCAACTCGAGATAACAATTCCCATCGGACTGTCTGTGACAATGGCAGAAGATTCGAAAAAAAACTTTTCAAACATTTTGTTATTTAACTTTTACTTGTTCTCTTTTTTTTTTTTTTGATGACTCTTTAATATGTCCACGGGGCATTGGGAATTGTCTGAAACGAGTGGGTGGAGTGGGCGCTATAACATCTGGCAAATCATTCGCAGCATGCAAAAATCTCTCGTTTCAAATGTCGAATCTTTTTTATGTTCATTGCCCTCTCACCTTTTCGTTTTATTCCTTTTCTGTCTCTGACTGCGCATTAATTCGCATCAGATGAGTCACAAAACGGTTTAATGTGTCAAATAATTATGCTGCAAGGGTTGATTTTCAGTTAATTAAATGTGTCATTAAAATGAAAGCTTTCAATACGGGCACAAAGGAAGCTCATTTTGAAATCACAAATCGCTAAACTAAGTGTCATTTTCCATTACGTATACGCCTCAATCATTGGGTCAAAAGTAAACACTCACACACACACACGCACATAATGAATTAAAATTCATAAAGATTATATTCTTATCTTTTATTGAATAAATTAGTAATTAGTAAGGTATTAGAAAAATCCAAGCCATGCTAACATAAATGCAATGCAGTTTTCTTTTATTTTTGGCACTTCAATTGCAAAGTCCGATTCAATTTCCCCAAAACTTTTGACATTTGTCTCTTGGATTTATTGAATTGAATTTTATATTTTACAAACTCTTATGTACATCCGCATAAACAACTATTTTATTTTTTTCTTGAATTCCAGTTAAGATGTACAAGAATTACTGGTAGCAATAGAGGAGGAATTTATTATTAATTGGCAGCTCTTGGTGGAAGTAACTGACGTGGATTTGGAATGTGGATAGAGAATTCTTTTGATTTGTGCTCATCGTTGACTTCAGCTAATTACGGCTTACTTGTAGTCAACTGCAATGGTCAATGACCAACCGAGTCTGACCCAATTAGATGAGCATTCTGAATGAAAAGCAGCGGCAAGAGGAAGCACAGAAGGAAGAGGTATTACTGGAATTGAGGGGATGAGCAATCCTCAAACGCTATTCATTTGAAATTCTGTTTATAGAGTTTTAGTAAAGTAGTTTCCAAATTTTGGTACAGAAACTTTTAGCAAAGGAACAGCGTTAAATGTCCACAAAAAAAAACAAAACAAAAACTGCAAAAAACCAAGAAGACTTTTCGGGTTGTCAATTATAAAGGCAACAGCAACAGCAGTCTCCCAGGACACTCAGGATGGGGAAGAACATGTACTCCTATACACTTATAAGAACAAGCATTTCGAAGAATTGAAAGGCTCAAAAGTTGATGTTCTCAGCGGAGACTAACGACAACTTTTGTAATATATTTTATCGCTCGAAATTAGCTTATAAATACGCAATCTCAAATTTGTCAGAATGCAAGAGAGTTGGTAGAGAGAGAGAGGCGGTTATACAACGAGTATACAAAAATCCCAGTCGTGCATTTTTCATGCAACGCTTTTATGGCACAGCAAAATAACTTAACAAAGCTGTAAATATGATGAGCTACTATACAGGCTGCTGTTGCCTGCCTCCTCTCATCCTTTTGGGCCAAGACTCAGTTTCGGTTGGGTGACAAACTTGCAAAGTTAACTCGTTGCCAGCGGCAAGTATTTTCAACAGCTGAAGCTGAAGCTGAAGTTGAAGCTCAAGCTGAAAAGCTGAAGATGTTGCTGTAACTGTAGCTCTGAGTATAACTGAAACAGCAGCTCGTCCAGTTGGCCAAAACGGGCAACTTGGCCTCCATTGTATATGTGTGAGGCTGTGAGGGTGTGAGGGTGTCAGGGGGGGGCAACTCTGTAGGAAGGGGGTGCATCTATGAGCAGGACCAATCGCATCAACACAGTGCCAGTTGCTTTAGTTTAGTTTGATTCAGTTAGTAGTTTAAGAGTTAAGTAGTTTTCTAAAGTTTTATGAATTATTAAGAGGATTTACGAGTTTTCCGCTAGCCTTTCAGTTTCCTACTGTCCACTTCGCTTCCACTCAGCTATTGTCCATTTTGTCGCTCGTCAGCAAGTGCCTGAAAAGCTGTCGAAATATGCAGTTTTCACTTTACTTTTTTTTTCTTTTTATACCCGTTACTTAAAAAATAAGTAAAAGGGTATATTGTGTTCGTTGGAATGTATGTAACAGGGAGAAGGAGGCATATCCGACCCCATAGAGTATATAAATTCTTGATCAACAGCCGAGTCGATATACTCATGTGTGTCTGTCCGTCTGTCTGTCTGTCTGTCCGTTCGTCTGTGTGAGCGCGTAGATCTCAGAGACTATAAGAGATAGAGATCTCAAACTTTCACCCATAGACTTCAAATGCGTTGAAGCAGTTCAAGTTTGTTTTAAATTTTTGACACGCCCACGTCCTACTGTTCGTCTGTATAAACAAAAGGATCCCAGAGACTAGAAGAGATAGAGTAACCAAATTCGGCACACAGTTTTTCATAGACCCCACGCAAATCAAGTTTGTTTCAGCCACCACAATATTATCTATTAATATTATCTATAATCTCATTTAACCGCAGTAAGATCGGACAAGTAGAACGGGAGTAATAGCTAACCAAAGTTATTAATAAAGTTATTATTTCAATACAATCACCTAAAAGTATGCAGTAGTTTTTATTAGGTGGTAATTTCTTTTAAGTATTTTTATATATATTAAAATAGGTAACGGGTATCCTATGGTCGGGATCTCGACTATAGCCTTTCACACTTGTTTTTTTTTTTTATTTTAGTTGTTAACTTTTCATGACAAATTCTGGCACAGTATTTTAGTCATGGTATAAATATATAGTTAAAGCGTTGACTTGTTGTTGTCTGCCCCACGGCTAGCATGGGGCAAGCTGATTTTGGGGTATGTTCGCTTCAACAAAAATTAAATACTTTTTATTGTCAATAAAATTATAAATGCAAATTATAATTTTGTGCTGCCGTTGGCCAATTAGGCAGAGTCGCCTCCCCCGCCTCCTGCAGTGCTGGCAGCGCAAGATAATGTGCCCGATTCCCCCATCCCCAGCCCCTAAATTCAACATCCCTAAACTCTGCTACCATTTGCCATTGGACGCCACTCATTCTGACGTCAATGGCAATGGCAAATGTTGAATTAAAAGTTGAACATGTCGCACCACCACATGCGGAAAGCGGTAAGCGGAAAACGACAAGTGGCAAGTGGCAAATAGCGGGTGGCAAGTGCTGTACCCAGTTATTTTGGGGGGGCTTGTTCGGGACACTGGCATGTTAATTCACTTTGCGATTTGTTGTGTCGTTGCTCGTTTGTGGCTTTCGCTTTGGCTGGAATGCTAATCATGCCTAGGTAAATACAATAACAACAACAACAGCAACAACAACTGCAACAACAACTAACAACAACTGACAACAACTTTGTTGATTTGCTAAGTGAAACTTCGATTAAGCGCCATACACACACAAACACGCTAACAACTGTTGGCATTGGGTCTACATTTTCATTTGGCTTTGCCATTTTGGCCAGTTTTTATGCCGCGTTCATTTCGGTCCGCTTCTTACCGCGTGCGGCGCGTTAAGCGGCCGTAAAGCGGCTCAAGCCTGAAAAGCAAACTAGGCGCACACAAACTTTCGCCACGTGAAATTTGTTATGCTCTATTTCTTTGTAAAGCAATTACCGACCCACATATTCCCGTTACATAAACAAAAAAATATATATAGTATGTATAGACTCCTATCGTATGCATACATAAAGTCTCTCCTAAACGAGTATCTGCCTAACTGTGTGTGTGTGTTTGTGTGTGTTGCAACCGGAGTCGTAGGTGTAAATATGTGTGAATACGTGTAATAGAAACCAGGATCATACCCGGAGTATCATACACACAAACACCGCTATCAAAAGTAAATTGGTTCACACATATAACTTAAACTGAAACAGGATTACCAAGCCGCACAGTGAAGCCAAAACACTTTTCCTGTTAAGTCAACAAGTGAAAAGAGCCTTTTGCAAAAGGCTTTAATTTTCTTTAGACTTTAATTTGCATAATATAACTAATTTCAAAGGACATCGTTTTTTGAATAACTTCGATGTTTGTTATTTTACATTTATTTCCCATGCATTAGTTATAAAATATACGTGTACATATAATTAATTAATCAACTTTATATTGTTTATTTTAATTATAGCATATATTTTATTTATTTTTTATTAATTTCTATTTTTTATTTTTTGTTTAATTTTAATTCTTATAATTCTTATGTTTTAATTTTTAAAATTTATTTCTGGGCAATATATTCAATCTTTTTATATCCATGGGCATGTAACAACTTTAAATACTCATCAGTTGAATAAAATATCAATTTTTAATTAAGGTTAGATTATATTTATCCTAAACAATTCACTACACGAGTTGTCAGGCAGAATACTCATTGCTTAATCCCGTTTTATATATTAAAGTGTAATGCTAATCAAAGTACCGTAATAAATCGATTTACATGAATCAATTTATAATGCATGGATCAGTATTAAAAATTTACTAAAACATTAAACAAAACTTTGCTTTGGGAATGGGCTTTGATAGCCATCATCTAAAGATATAGTCACTGTGCGGCACGTGGCATTTTCATGCCTAAAATGGAAAGTGGGAAACGAGTATTTTCAAATTTTGCATTTGTTGCATTTACGAACACTATATAAATAATCGATAGCTTTTACGCCAGAGACCCGAAATGGAGCCATCATCAGGACGCGTTGACTGAAAGAGGACAGTAGCAGAGTGTACAGAAAAGGGGACAAATGGAAAGGAGAAGCGAAGAGAAGAGAAAAACAGGGTGAGGGGGGATGGCCAGCGAGCGAATGAATTTGTGCAGACAAAATTTATAAGCGCATTACAAGAGCTCGTGTAGGTTTCGTGATTTGTGTGAGAGGGCGCTGGTCGTCGGGGTCTGTCGATGGGTTCATGTGGGGCTGTCAAATGGGGTCGCTGGGGTTCGGCGTGCACAAAGTGCTTACAAAGCGTTTGGCGATTAATCAGTTTGGCAGCCAGAGCACCTCCAACAAACCAACTATGTTTGTACTCATGAAAGTTGGGACTTTTGCCGGTGGGAATGGGAGATTTTGTGGTAGCTACTAGCTAGTATGAGTCAAGTCCTTGAAGTTGTGCCTCCAAGGAGCTGCGACCACAGCCAGCTACTGCGCACTTGCTGTTGCACGGCAAACGGAGAACAGCGAACAGCGAACGGCAAAACCAAAAGTCGTTTTGGTGGCTAATTAAGTCAATTATGCACTTAAAGCTTCAAGTAGCGTACAACACCAGCAGTTGCAGTTGCAACTACAGCAACAACAACAGCAGCTGTTGTTCTGGGTGGCACGCCCACCGCCCACCGCCCATCGCTCAACGTAGTTGCATTCAGTCAAACATCAAAGCAAGTCACGCTCTCTCTTTTTGTACAGTCTGTCTCGCTCTGACGCTGACTGCCATTTCTGCCTTCTTTTTTTTTTTAATAATAAAATGGCTGAGAACAGGAAATAACTCATACGCGCCGTATGCCGCACTCACCATACATCAGCGACAGCCGCCGACGCGACGCAACGCGACGCAGTATTGTTGCCGTTATATTGCTTGCCATTGTTGTTGTTGTTGGTGGTGCTGGTGGTGCTGGTGGTGTTGTTGGTGGTGTTGTATAAGGAGTATAAGGACGTGTTACTAACTTACGGCAGTCTTATATATTTCAATGCCTTTACATTGCCTTATATTACATATGTAAGTCGCTCTATATAAAATGGCTGCTGTATATGCATATGTATATGTTAATATATATACAAGTATCTGTGTGTGTGTGTGTCTGTGTGTGTGTGTGTGTATTTATGTGTATCGCAGACACGAGAAACGATTTATCTCAATTTACATACTAAATGACAGGCAGAGCGACTCATGCAATGCTCCTTGCTGTTTGCTAGAGTAGAGTGTTGAGAGAGGAAAGCAGGGAGCGGGTCTTGAAAATATTCATCGATGTTGTTGTTGTTGTTTTCTTCATCTTCTGGGTCTGCATTGGCCTTCAGCACAAGCACAATGGGTCGGCGATTGTTAAATGAGGCCCAAGCATTGATTTCACTTCAAGTAAATAATTGATTAAATGCAGTTATCGAAAAGTATAAAGGTGAAAATCGGATAATTACAATTTCATGCTTAAATTAATTGAAATGAACAGGCAAACAAGAGAATTGCACTGAGTACACACACTCATCTACATATTTTTAAGTTCCATGGCCAGAGCATTATAATTAAATATGCAACTTTGTTCATTAATTAAAATTTAAAATATTTTATTTTGATTGAAGTATTCTCTTCATTTCCTATCTATCAAAAGTGGCAATCTTCCACTAATTAATTTTTCATCATACTATGTGAAATGTCAATATTTGTGTAAAAGAAAAGCGAAGTCAACAATTTTCCATTATATATTTACTTTAAACATTTTCCAACACTAACGCATGCCTTTCTCTTTGTATTTATTCAAGTGATTTTTGGTTACTGGTATTGATTGGAAACTTATATTGTAATAAAGTTGGTAACGCAATGCATTTAAACAGTGTTTATCTTGCAGTCAGTTGGCAACTCCAAATAACGAATACGGGCATCAAGCGGTTTCAGTTGGTAACGCGATGCAAACATATAATATTTCCGCTGGTGATCTATGGTGAATAAGTTGTATTCAGTTGGCAACTTCGGAAAAGGCTCTACGATAATGCAATTCAAGGGAATTTATTTTGTATTCAGTTGACAACGCAAATTGGCAACGTTTGCGTCACAATTGTGTTGTGGCTGGCAACTCAATCGGTTAATCGGTTAAGTCCTTAAACCGCCAATTTTGAATACACTGTGTATACTTTTTCATCGACCGTAATTTTGGCGCACTTTGTACCACTGTGCAAACGCCCAAGCTAAAATCACTCGTCACTTGTCAGTTGTGTAAATGTAATGAAGGCGTTCGATGTAATAAATGCAAAATTTCAGTGACGTTAAAAACGAAATTACAAGCTGGCAGCAGTCATCAGTTCGCTGGCTTGGCAGACACCAGTCAACTGTTGTCAAGGGGGGATTTGGAAGCTGGGTAGATTGGCAGATGGGTAGATGGATAAATAGACATGAACATACTGACTATATATACCAATCACAAAGTGAAAAACCTCAACCTAACACCGAGGAAAGCAGAGCTTAGCCTCGGCTTTGCTCGCTTCATTCATTTGGCGGCTTTGAAGCTGGCCCAGAAAGTTGCCCTTAATATAAAGTATAGTAAATTCCCCCGAGTGGCGGCACGCACAAGACTTTTCATAAATATTAAAGAGCGATGCCCAAAAATTAGTCAATATGTTGTGGCAGTAGACGAAAAGTGCCGCGGGAATACAAATATCAAATTACTCTAATAAAATATTGAGCGATTGCTTTTTTTCGCTGTCGCTTCGCAGATTTCTTAAAGTAACTGTCAACTTCTTGTGGTTCAACATTTTGACAAATGTGCCACAAACGTTTATTGTTTTGGCCCCTCACGTGTCCTGCGGGGGAGGGCATATCCATGCCATGTCATACTCCCTACACTCCCTCTCTTCTGGATAATTTAATGGTCTTTTACTATGAATTTTGCAGGTCCACGTGGCTCTTTGTTTTCGTCCCCTCGACAAACCGCCGGCAAGCGCTTTGGATTCGCATGTTTTTGGGACTTTGTAAGTTATTTCTTTTTACAAAAGAGGCGCAAAGTTGCGTAAATTATTGTTAACGGAGGCGTGTGCATTGGGTTTGTTTTGCTGGGGCCTTGTACCACCACCCTATACCACATACTGTGGCCGTGGCTCTATTTGTGTTTTTGTAGGCCAAGTCGAAGGCGGCGCTTTTGTGTATTTGAACTTGGCAGTGCGTTAAATTGTAAAGGCCCTACTAAATGCGACATACACCCACAAATAACACAACATATACAGTCGGTTGGCATTCGGAGGAAGCTAATCCCAGGAAGTTGCTCAGATTTGCCAGATTATTTGTTGAGGAATGCGAGAAATCGAAGTCCAAGTCCTCGAAAGGTTGCCGCAGTTGGCTGTAATCGCCTTTGTTAATCATTACCAAGCCAAATAAAGGCAGCTAAAAATACCCGAATAAAGATTATTTTAATGCAGCATTTTGATTAGGCACGTGTGTATCTCCAGGATACAGGATACAGGATCAGGAGCAAGTGCTCCTTGTTTCTATATGCAATGTCAACTCGCAGGCTAAAGTGAAAGCCAAAAGCAATTGCAAATACAAATACAAATACAATTCAAGTTTCGCTATGTATGAATATTCATGAGTGTGTGCGTACGCTTAACGTGAGTGTGTATATGTGAATCTGAATGTGACTGCTTAAGATACTTCTGACAAAGGAAAAGAGAGAGAGAGAGGCAAAGGAAAGCAAAAGACAGACAATTTCAATGCCATGTTTAAGGCTTAACACACGACAATTGCAAACAAATGTGGCGAGAAATTAAATAAACTCATCGAAGAATATACTTGTTTGTATCTAAAGACACATACATGCATATGCATAGATACATATGCTATACTAACTAGAATCCTTAGCTGAAATTCATTTTATTGTTCGCTGTTTGCCATTTGCTTGTTGCTCTTACTTATAACCATCTATCTCAAATTAGATTAACATGATAAGATACTTATTAAACCCATTACCTGCCAGAGACAGATACATTTCACCACAGATACATAATCTCAAGTAAAATAATGCCTAAAGTAATCGTAATGTAAATCGTATTAGAATTGCCAAATTTAACTTTTCATTGCATACTTTTAGGCTTCAATTATGAATTATTTATATATTCGAGGGTGGTCTTAAAAGTGACAGCTTAAAGAAAGCATGGATACTGATTTCGTTATCAACTTTGAATCTATCAAAATGATTGCACTTCTTTCAGATTTCCTATCCATCCTCTTTGAGTTGCAATGTCAACACCTTCTCTGCATCACCATTTCAAAAATTTTCAATCAATATTCGAATTGCAGCTCTCTTTGAAGTGCATAACATGTCTTCTTGTTCGCATGCTTCTTGTCGACATTTATTCAATGGCATTTTGTGGTGTTCCATCTACACCTCAAACATGTACAGCAATTTTGGCAGTTCTTCGTTTAATCTCTGAGTCATTTTGAACTTTGACCTTGAAAATTAAATTTTAAATAATCATATTCAGTTGTAGTATATTTCTAACTACCCTCGTGCGGCTAATAGGTAAGCAAATTATGTAATTAAAGCATTGGAAACTTATCTCATGTGGCTTCACCATAAACTAAATGACTTTGCATACTGTCAATTACACCGAGTGCTGCCACATGCAACTTGACGGATCGTTGTGCTTATGTGCGGCATCAACTTTAAGTACTTTCGAAATATCTGGTGTTGACGGGTTAGCTTAAAGGACTCACTGTCACAGATGTCTCACAGAACCGCAATAGAAAAAGTAATAATCAAAAAGGTTTATTTTATTTAAAGTTTTAGAGTATATATACTTAAGACTTTCCAACCTTTAAGAAGTCTTCATAAAATGCACTTGAAATCATGCCAATAAAACTATTTGCTGCAATGAACAGAATTTAATTAATAAGACAATTAAAAATTACTAACTAATTGTTTTCTAAATTGTCTAATTGACTTGAGACGTTTTCATCGTCAGTGAAAAACTGGGACAACTAATGTAGAGAAAGCATCTGGAATGGAAAGTCTTGACTTCGATTGCCTGCGCTGTCGTTGACGTTAATGACCGTCAATAAAAGCCGTGCTCAAGTGGCAATAACCGTGGCCGCCTTTAGGGTTCAACAATGGCAAACACGACCAAGCAATTAATGTCAGAGTCAATATGCCTTATCGCGCCGTTAAATGTAAAGGGTATTATAATAAAATAAATAACGCAAAAATCAGCAGCGCTAAAATTAAATCGAACATCAACAATCTGTGGAGAACAACACGGGCGGCAACTAAAAAATGGGGGGCAACTCAAGGATTCGTGGCCAGCACCAAGGAGCATCATGGCCATGTTACGTGGTCGACAGCAAACGGGAGAAAGGGAAACAATCAGCTGAATCTGGGAGAGCACCGGGGCCAAGGAATCAAACGAAATCAACGAAGCATCCAGCAACTTGGTTATCCATTCCATTGCCATCGCAACAGTCTGAGTTGTGCGCCTCAAGCGCTTTTTAGTATTTCTCTTCTATTTGTTATACCCGTTACTACTGGAGTAAAAGGGTATATTGTATGGGATATAGTTACGTCCTAGATCTCAAGACTATAAGAGCTAGAGCCAACAAATTTCGTAAGCTGACTTCCATGAATCCCACGCAGATTAAGTTGTTTTCTAAATAATATTGCAACAACAGAACGGAGAAAACAGTTTTTAAGAAAGCTCTGATTGTGGTGCACGTTTCCTAATATTATTATTTACTATCACATAATCGCGTTAAGATCGGATAATTATAATGGAAGCTGTAGCTGTTTTAAATTTCCAAGCAACACATGCGCTTAAAAGTATGCAGTGATTTTTATTTTATTGCAGTTTACAACTCAAAGATAAAATAATACATATTTAAATAAACTAACGGGTATCTCATAGTCGGGAACTTGACAATTGCGGTCTTTTCTTTCTTTTTTAAGAGTGCAGCTCGTTAGGCACGAACGAGCAGACAGACCGGGAGACGAGCAAGGACATAAACAGCAATGGCTGCCTCATTGAGAGCCGCTGGGTATGGCGACTGCTCCAACTGCTCCAACTGCTGCGACTCCTCCGGAAAGGGGCGTGCACGACGGCTGTTGGTGTCGACAATCGCGCGTGCTGGGCGCGACTTCGAGTGGCAAGTGGCAAGTTGATAGAGCGGTGGCAGGAAAGCGAATGCTCGCCGCTTAAACGTCAATTCCGAGCGCTGCATTTGCCAGTCAACCACCATACACTTACCAGCTTCAAGTCACCCCCGAACTGTCTGTCCGGCCAAGAGCCAATCTGTTTGGCACTTTGTTTGCCGCTGCCTTCGTTGCCGCTGCTGTCGACCCCAATTTACAATGCTTTTTTTCTGGCTTTAGCTTCGGCTCCGGCAAGAACTTCAGCTACAGCTACAGCTACAGCTTGAGGATTCGTGGTCCACGCCACTCTCTGATTTTGAATGTGCCGTGTATCTTAATGCAAAAAGCTGCCAGCGAAGACAGAGAGACATGATAGGATGGGATATTGGGACACAACATTGGCAGCTGTTAACAGGTAATCCTCCAACCATTCGCTGGTCCCATCGCATAATTCAAGGCAGCTCACGTAAATTTTTAAGTTTCGTCATTAAGATTATGGGGACCAATAAAAATTTCGTTAGCGCATGCACAGAATTTATCATCTGCTCGTTATTCGATGGAATAGACAAAGGGATACACATAAATACCATGGCTGAAACTGCAACGAATACAATTTAAACGCTACGAGATACTCTGTATGTACTTTGTACGTATGCGTGTGTATATATGTGTGTATGGTCTTTAACAGTCTTCGAAGAACTGAGTACATAAGCTGCTTAGTCAACGAAAGCGTTAAAAATTTAACTTTTTTAGATATTTTGTGCACTGGCAAATACTATGCAATCTATCTTTCTTTTTATCGAAACTATAAAAATACTGGACTAAGTGTAATGCAGTTGTAAAAGCTATCTACTTACTTGTTAATACCGATTAACTGCAAATAGTCTTTTCATCACCTATAAAGAAAAAGAAAAATTAATCGTTATCTTAGCAAAACTAACAGTTCTTAAGTAACATCAAAAAAATATCTATGTGGACATATGGAAAGGTAAAAAACTGTTGAAAAAAACTGCTTGTTTTCCATGGGAAGGAACTAAAATATTCCCATAAATGTGAATTTTTTGGATATTTTCAAGGGGTTTTTCCTGTAAATCAGCCGCTTTGGGAAACTCCTAAGCTAAGAAGTTGGGAATATATATGGTGATTAAAACCTTTCGCAGTCACTTTACATAAGCGACACAAAAGATTTGACATTCAGTTGAACAATTTCTTTCATCAAATTGATTCTAAATATTATTTGCGTCATTCTAATAATAAGAACATATATTACTGAAACCGTATCTTTTAGATTATGCAATTCTCTTGAAATTTCGATTATGAGCCGGTATTTTAAATTACTAATTTTTCACCTACCACAAAAAATTAAAATTAAATAGATATTTTCAATAAAATATGAAATTAAAATAATGCTGAAAGCAAATGTAGTCAGATTTTGTTTTGTTTTTCTATTTTAAGTCATGGTGAATTGCTCAATTATTTATATGATCAATCAACTCTGTTTTTTATTAAACAATCTCATCGTTATTGCGACTGAGCTAAAATTTATAAGCTCAATAAACAACGCCCTGTTTAAATTTGCTGTACTTTAGCTATCGAAAACTACGCAAAGCTGCATCAACAATCGATTAACTTATGAAATTCATAATAAATATTTATTGTATATATTTAAAATTAACTTTCTTGATGAAGGCAAACTGTAGTGTTCTTCCCGTACTCCTTCCGCTTTTGGGAAGCACTGTCAATGCCACTTAGTAGGAAAATATTGAAAGGCAACGCATTTTTCTTTGAATTCTCGTCTTTACCTATCTATCGCTCACTCTCTAACTTTATTTGCCTCTCATTCTAGTCTCGCTCTGTTTCCCTCTCTTTCTGTTTCATTGTGCAGCGACGTCAACACGTGCCGCTAACCTTTTACCAATCCCAAAATGGATTGCACACCCAACTCAACTGGGGCTTCAGTTGTTGTTGCTATTGTTGTTGTTGCTATTGTTGCTGTTGCTGTTATTGTTGTTGTTGTTGCTGCTATTGTTGCCGCTGCTGTTGCTACTTTCTTGTTGCCGTTCTTGTTGTTGGTTGTGTAAGCAAATTGCCCAATTTTTTCTTGGTTTTCTTCACTTTATTTTATTTTCTTTTTTTTTTTTTTGGGGCTGAACAAGCTGTGGGGGCTATCAACGTATTATCTTGTCAAAGGAGTGCAGTTCGAAATTGTTATGGCAAAAAGAAACAGCCGCGGCAGGGCAACGAAGATGGAGGATGGAGAGGATTGAGGATAGAGGATAGACCAGGAAGGGAAAGTGAAATGTGGAAATACCCAATGAGAAAGAACGCGAAAAGTATCTGGTCGCTAGTTGGTTGCTTTACTCAGCTGCTTTTGCTGCCGTTCGAAAGCAATAATCTAACATTTCAGCACATTTTACAGTTCACTGAATTAAATAAAGAAACTTTGAGCGCACAAACACACTCACACACACATTAAACACTATGCGTATGTGTGTGTGTGTGTGTGTGAGTATGCTCAAATGTATCCACAAAACTCAAACGGGACAGTTAACAGAAGACAGCCCTGGCCTCAGATTCAGCTTCGTTCTCGTCTTTGTCTTCGTCTTCGTCGTCATCTTCATCTCCATCTTCGTCTCAGTCCGCGTCTGGCAAGCAACCAAAGCAATTTTTATGGAAAATGGTACAAAAATTCCACATTATGGGACTCTGAGCTGGTAGCTCCCAGAACCAAGTTGACTGGGACAAGGGCACAACGCGTGCCGTAAAAAATACACCAAACGAAACGAAAGAAAAGGACACAAAAAAAAAAAAAAAAAACAAAAATGCTGAGCTAACGATGTGTGATTTTTCTGTATGGGTTGGTTTTTGGGCCCGGGTGGCAACAATTGGGCGCTAGATGGTTAAGGGGTGGCGCGAACCGAGCGTAAAAAATAATAATAAATGAAAGTGTTGGCGTTGGGCAACGTTGTCGTTGTACTACTGCCATTGCCACTGCCACAACCTCTGGCCCCAACACCCCTAAAGCCCCTGCTCCTGCCTCTGTCGCTGGTACGTGTAATAACATTCAAGTACGCCAAGTTTAATCTCTCAAAATGCTTATGCAAAAGAAAAACGTATACAAAAAATCAACTAAGTATCTTCTAAGCGTGAGTGATTGACTAGAAGACACCCTAAGGATAAATAGAATGTCGCCCAGCTTACATGGAAATACATATATGTATAATTTCATCTTCCCAATATATACACTTTTCAAATTTTCTTAATCAAAATATTTCAATTACAATCTAAATTTTCATTTGTATATTGATTCACTGTTGAAATTATATAATCTAAATTTTAGTTTGTTATATTAATCATTTGCATATTAAAATTTCGCATCCTTTGTGCTGCTTTCATCACTAGCACGAACTGTCGTCCGCAGCTATTGGAATTTATAATTTGTTTAATTTGCTTCGACTGTTGAGAATAAATAAGTTAATAAATTTATAATACCATTATTATGAAACTTTTAGAAAATAAAGAAGAATATAAATAAATAGTACGGTAAAATGTAAACATTTGATGTTTATTTATGTTTGACTATGTAAATTAATAAATAATTGTTTTTACTCAATATCATATGTCTCTATTTATTTTAATCAACCGCATAACATCCCCTTTGCTAACAACTGGTTGTGCACAGGGTATACAAATAAAAAAGGGCAACCGAGAAAAAAAAAGAATATATGCACGGGCAACACAAAATGTGAGGGTAATTTACGTTTAAAGCCTGCAAAATTATTCAAATTAAAATTGTAAGTATTCCAATGCGATGGCTGCGTCAGCTTCTGCTTCTGCTTCTTCTACAGCTTCAGCTCCTACATCAGATCCAAAGTCAGCTGAGCCAGGCAGCTGGGTAAATGGTTAAATTGGGTATGTACGTGTATGTGTATGGTACTGGGAGCTGTGAATTCCTGAGGACTGTGTCCTAAGCCTGGACCCCATTGCTAAATTAGCTGGGACACTTAATTTCTGTTGACGCGCACATTTTTCTATGGAAATTAACGCTAAATAATTTTTGGAATCATTCGTAGTGCCCAAGGGGCATCCAACCGTAGGAGATTGGTGGGGGCGACATGGAGTTGGTTACGTTGGCGGAAGGTAGTTAAGAGCGACTAATGCTGATACTTGGTTTGCTGCTATGAGGCGGCAATTAGGCCCGGGGTGTTTGAATTAGTTTCGTGTTTTAATGAGTTTCATAACTTTTTGGTTCCGTTGTAAATTGTAAAAGCAGAAAATACGCACACAAACACACAAATAAATTTCCCTTGCACATATATTTACATGTACACATTTACACACGCGAAAAGCGAGCGAATGTTAGTCGAATGTATTAGCTATACCCAGTTGATATAAGCAGACAAGTGGCAACAACAACAGCAACAACAGCAACAACAACAACAACGACAACAACACAACTTTTAAGCTGTGAAATATGCAATGATTTATGGTTAAAAGTCAGCAGTTAGGTCTCAGATGTGAGAACGTGCCATGTTAATGATATTTTAAAAGTGTCTCCAGCGGTTTCACCATGTGCAGATTGCAATACAAATGATTGGGCAACTCGGAATGGGGTGCTAAATCGACTCTAGAGGAGACTTTTTAATGGAAATCTTGTTGAAACACAATTCGCCATGCTTTGATGAATACCATTCAGCAAACTCTTTTGTTTCAACCGCTTCTAGAAAAGAGACATACTCTAGTACGAATGCGAATACGAATGCAATTGCGTTTTCTTTTAAGCCATTCATTTATGTCGTTTTTATGTCACAGAACATATCATTTTTATATATCATTTTACTTCTTTACACCTAACCTAAATATAAAAATGCTTAGGATTCTCTGGTATATATAATAATATCTCTAATTAAATCTATTTAAAATGAAATCCAAAGTTTATCAGATACATTTCACTTCCACTGAATATGCAGAGCAATTTATTCATTTATATTTGATATCTTTCAATTGTGCAATGCATTATTTAATGCTTTTCTAATTAATTATACATCACGTAGTCAAGCATAAATAAAAAATCGATGATACCTTTGAAAAAAATGCTGCTCAAATGACAAATGGTCAACAATGAATACTATTTGCTGTCCGCTGGGGATTCCATTGGGTGGCATGGGGTCAAATTTTGCACAAGCAATGGAAGGAAAACATATTTGGCTGCCTCTCTGTCTCTTTTCTCTATCTGTCCCTCTCTATCACTGTTCTTTTTTAGTCACAATTCAACTGTAATTACTTACCAAGTCCATTACCCGGCAGCCTGTTCATGCTATGAGAAATAAGCTCCTTTTCGGCAAAGGACAGAAAAAAATACTTTGTATTTTCTTTTAATTTTTCATTGTTAAATTGCCATTTATCTGGTATTTGCCTATAGAGGCGGGTGTGTGTGTGTGTGTGTGTGTGTGTGCGCAAAGGATGCGCGGCAAAACAAGAGTAAAAGGAGATAAAACTCGAACTGTACACACCGCACAGAGAGAGCAAAGGCAACACAGAAAAACAAAAGCAATAGCAAAAAGGTTGCCTTTGTAAAGGTTAATGAAATTGGAGAATGAAGAATGATATTTGATAGATACATAGATAGATAGTACCCCCATAGCTACATATAGTATGACAAGAGCAAAAAAAACGACCATTAGCACTTGTATTTGAATTGTATTTGTATCTGTATTTGAATCTGTCGAACTATTTCGCTTGGATTCGAATGAAAAAGTCAAAGCACAAATAAATGAATGTTGCGAACGAGCAATGTTCTTTTGTGGAACAGTTGCAAACAGCAAATATGTCCAAGCATTTGCAGCATACAAAAGATACAAGATACACATGTCAGCGGCGTGTATCTAAGCGATGTGGTCGTGGTTCAGACACGCCTCTGCCCCCTATTTAACTCCCTATATCCCGAGATCTCTTTATGTATGTGTAAACGGCCCGCAAAAGAACAAAAATCAATATGTTGATTTCAACTTTTTTGCAGAAAAAGTTTGCGTACGAAAACCAAAAAAATAACGACAAAATAAAACAAAAAACACCAACAAAAATGAAATGTGTGTTTTCTTTTTGTTTCTTAATACCCTGTGCCAATAAAGTGATTAAGAAGAGTATACTAAATCCATTTACGTCATAAGTTAATAAAACCTAAGATTCGAACATAACAAAACTGACCAGCCTTAAAAAGAAAACAATATTTTTTACATTTAGAACCTTGATTCTAAATCGAAAAGCCGAGGGTAACTGTTAGATGAGCATTTCCAATCTTTTTAATTTTTTTCTCTAGAACATTTCGACTTATTTTATTTTATTTCGTTTTGTTTGGCCAACAAATTCAGACAAATAAGAAGTTTAAGATGGAAGAGTGAATGAGAAGGAGATGAAAGGCAAAAGCTGAAGACGGCCATTATCTGCTTACATATTCCTTCTTGATATACTTTTTTTTATCAGACACATAATGTATGCATGCATATACTCGTTTATACATACTTAAGCGGATATTTTTGACACTTTAAAAATTGGAATATCTAAACAGCATTGGCGACAGGCAATTTTTCATCGACTTCTCCCGCTCTTCGCTTAAAAGGAAAGACAGAAAAGAGACTTTGGCGAACCAGCTGAGACCAAGAGGAGAACAAAAGTAAAGGAGGACCAGAACAAAACCGGTCAAATCAAAATCGATGCAGATGGAGGCTGTTGAGCAGCGACCACAATTGAATCTGGTATCGATATGCTCCTGCCGATACTTAGCAAAATAATGAAATAATATGGAATGCTAAGTACATTGTATGTACGATGCATTAATTTGTAAAGCAGTATATTGGGAAATTTCACATTCCTCAAGTCAGTTTTAGATTCACATTACAATTATGCCGAACAGAAATTACAACATTTACTAATCTCATTTCGGTAATCCTATGCAAAGCTTTTTGGAAAATATTACTTCCATTTCTGTTCATTATAATTCTGCACGATTATTATTAAAGATTTACAGTTTATGTGTTTGCTTAATTTACAAAAAAAATGGTTATTTTTATTTTAAATTTCTCATTTTAATTCGTCTTGCCAATATCTTTTATTTAGGCTTAATATTTGTATTTTTATTCTCTTTCTTATGACTAACAATATGACCAATATTCTTCACGAATTATTAATTTCAATTTGATAGTCATAGTGATATTATTTTTCTCACATTCTTTCTTTTCAATACTCATCCCTAATGCGAATTTCTTTTCTTGGTTGGGCTCAATTTTGGTTTATCAGTTGTGTTCTTTTTTTTCATATTCGCAGTTCTCTTGCGTTTTTATTATTTGACAAATATCGATAGGAGGCAGCAAGTGCTTCTGTCTGTCTCTTATCTGTGTCCCTGTGACAAAGTCTCTATCTTTGTCTCGTCGCCGCTTTGCTTCAATGTTGACTAAACACGCACAGTAAATACTTGTACTCTGGTGCTTTGGCTGGAGAGACGAGTATCTCATGCATGTATACATAAATTTATGTGCGTGTATTGCTTAAACGACATTTGGGACACAAACCGAGAGCAAGGACAACATTCCCCTCTCTCCCTGTCTCCCCGTCTACCGCTTTCCGTCTTTCGCCTTATGTCTTCTGCCTTGCGGCTCCAGAGATTTTGTAGAGGGGAGAAACGTTTATGTATATGAAATATACTTACTTTGTTTTAAAGCTCATCAATGTCAAAAGGCATTTTAAATACGTTTCATTAATGGTACGTTTTACCACCGTAATTAGGTCAAATACGAATGCCCATGGGTGAACACGTTTGAGAGCGATCAAAACGTTCGAAATACGTATACGTAATACGTAATTACCTTAAATTATTTCAATTGTTGAGCGAATCGATAAATTTATATGATCATAATCAGTCGATAACAATGCCAATTATTCTCGCCCATCACTTCACTCATTCATTCAGTTTGCCAGGCAACAAAAATATTATTTAATTGGCAAGGAAATTCAATGAAAACAAATGAAAATATACATACATACTATATATATATATAAAGTTGATAAATCAGAGAAAAATTAATGCACTGCTGTTGAACAAGTCAAACAACTGAATCAGACCATCAGCCACTTTGGCTTAGACCACCCATACACACACACAAACAGAGACTTATACATATACACACATTAAGTATACGACATGTGAATAGTTGTGTGAAGTTGACGATGTCATCGCTTTTTCTTTTTTGCTTTATTTTTTTGCTTACATGCTGATGTTATGCGTTGTTGCTGCTCATGTTCATTAGTGTGGCCCCAAAATGTGTGGTATGCAACATGAAATGTGCCACGAAACTGCAGGAAGTATGAAATGATGGCAAATGTTTCGTCTGACCAGTGCGAGTGCTTAACAACTTGATGTTGTGGGTTGAGTTACTTCTACTTATTCTACTTTTTGGTTGCTGCTGTTGTTGGGTGATTGTTAGATATTATCTGGAAAGTTATTGGGGGCTGCTGCTAAGCATAAAATTTATTAATGCCCAACGAGTGTTGTTGCTAGCTGGCCACGTAGACGCTAACGGAAGTTACGTGACTCGTGGGAATAAGCCAGCTCCAGTTACAGCAACAGCACCACCCACAGCACCACCAACATCAGCACCACCGTCAGCAAAGATTCTCACCAAATTGCACTTTACCTTTCTCTATTTGCAGTAATGCGGCAACAAAAGGGCGACAGTGATAAATCCAAGCAGGAAGCTCAAATAAAAATGGAGTGGACGCTAGATTTTATGTTGGGTCACTTCCAACTAAAAGTAAAAGCATAAGTATCATCAAAACAGTGCACACTGGTCCAACTAATCAAGTTGTTTGACCACAATTTTAATATTTGATAAAAACATAGTTATGTTTTAGTTTTTCTTTTAATCCAGTAGAAGGTACGTAATAAAATTGCCATTTAATTATACAAAATAGTTAGAAAACTTTACGTCAACAAAAAATTAATTATTAAAGTTATTTTATTTATTAATATATTATATATTTATTTGAAAAACATAGATAATGGTTATTTAATAGTATGTTTAACACTTTATGCAGGATTCCAAACATTTTTGGGAATAATCTGCTTAAATATCGAAATTTTGTTCGAGTTAAAGAAAATTCGAGTAATAGAAGTTCAAGTTACAAAAGTTCGACAATATTATCAAACTTCTGTACTTCAATATAAGATATTATTCATTAAAAATAATATCAAATACTCATAACAAAAATTACGCAATCGCAATGTGAGCTTCAATTGCCAAATCCATATAATTTCAACTCTTGGACTTTGTGGCAATAACTAGAGCATTGCGAACCAGTGTGCAGTGGGGCAGATAACTTAATTTATATTTTGTCCATATGGACAGCAGCAGGAGCGGTATCAGCTACAGCAAGGCCAAGATAGATGAAAGTACTCATAGTTGTTATGCAAATAGCGCCACGAATTACATAAATTGCGTATACGCAACGTCGCCAACACATTGCTATAAATTCATATTCAAATGGAGCACTCTACATAAGCATTTGCACAACATTTAGATACAGTCGTGTATCTCTAACAGCCTATCTTACATGTGTGATTGTCTGTGTGTTGTGTTAAATGAAGGGAAACAGGACAAAAGGCCTGCAAATAGCGGAAAATGTTAAACGGTCGCTGCCGACGTCGACGGCGACTGCGTCGCTGGCATTGGCGTCGGAGGTGCGCAAATTGATATTTTTCTACAACATGCAAATAACAAGAGTTATGCGAGGCGACCTCGCAACAGTCCCGTTAGCTACCCACCCTGTAAGACCATAAATGATCTGATAAGACAACAACAAACGTAAATATTTATGCATACCAACTAAAACACACACACACACACATAAGAGCTGTGTGTGGAAGGCACGTGTCGGATGCTGTGGAAAAATGAAATAAAGTTAAACAGGATATTTCAACATACAACAACACACACACACATACACACAAAAAACTCAACAAATGAACGGACCGACAAATGAAAGTAAAAGTAAAGGCAGTGCTAAGGCAAGAATGTTAAGTGTGTGGGAGGGTAGGGGGGGCAAGGGGTGCGTGGCAAGGACAACGACAACGACGTCGACGACGGGACACATTCCGATTCGGTGTGTTAAAATGTAATAGCAACGTTAATGAACACGAACGCAGTCGCAGTCGCAGTCGCAGTCGCAGTGGAAATGGTCACATAAAAAGCAGCGTTCCTTGCAACACCGCCACCGCCCTGCCCCTCTTATGGCCTCCACAAGCTGTGGTTGTAAAACAAATACACACACATACGCACACTCAGACACATTTACTTGTACATGCCGCACATTAGGCTGCGTAGGTGGCACAACAAATCTCAGCAGCGCACGTTCTTTTGGGGGCGCCACCTTGCGCCCGATGCTTTCTTTTGTTGTTTGCCACATTGCCACAACCCAAAAAGCAATTGCGCGCCGTCGACGAGGCCAACGCAGGTCGTCATCAACGACAACAGCTCAAACGCACCCCCAATACCAATATTGCCATGTCTGCAAACAGACAGACAGACAGACGGACAGACAGACAGATACATATATATTTATATACACATATAAATATATATACACAAGCATATACATATACTATAGTATAAGGTGAGTAGTGCTTTGAGAGACGTCGCGCAACATTCAATGAGGCATTTTACACCATTTGTTGGTATTTGATGATGCCACATGCCACTTCGTCAACGTGCCACAAAACTGAGCTTAGCTTGTTGCTGCTGCTATTTAGCTGGAATATTCGTATCCGTGTACTCGTTTCATGCCCTAAAAGGCATTTTATGTCATCCGATCCGAACTTTTCAATATGCCATTTTGATTTTGGACGCCAGCTCAATTTCGCAATTTCCCTCTTCCCTTAAGCAAAAAAAAAAGATCCGACAATATTAAAAGGGGCAGAAGTTTGGTTGCCACTTGCAACCAGAATTTGTTTTTCACTTAATTGAATACCATAGGAAAAGTGAGAAAATTCTACGAAAAACATGAATTACAATTTAATTTCGTAAATTCTGACTATGCCCCTGGCGGCAGGTAGCCTAAGTACGAGTAATCTAAACGTGCTATAAGACATATATGTGGAATGCCTCGATGCTTAAACGCAACAATTTATGAATACTCCTAATTCAGTTTATAGTCAAAATGTTTACATGCCAAACAAAATGAAATGAAGAGGATAACGTGTTGCCACCGACAACGACCACGAAGAGGATGACGATGACATTGGACATTTAGCAAATGAAACAGCCATGGACAACAGAAAGGGATGAGAGGGAGCATACGAAGGGGAGGAAGGGACTGAAGGGTAGGAATGGCTGCTGGGAGCAGAAGCCATCAAATATTAAATGGGATACCCTCGTAATTAAAGTGAAATGAATTTAAGTACACAAATTGAACGTTGAGGAAGCCAACCATGCTCAAGTGCCCCGCCAGGCACCTTTTGCGTGCCCCACACACACACACACACACACAGACATACTCACATACACACACACACAGACAGAGTTCATGCAACGCCAGCGATGTGGACGTGACTGTCCTTCTCAGTATTCGGATGTTTGTCTGTTTGAAGCACTCGTGTAAAGCATGAGTGCAAACACACAAACACACACACACACACGCGCACACACACTAAAAAAATATTCACGTGATTGTGGCCAATGTGGTTGTACATGACGTTGAACGAGACAGGATGCTCCATTTGACTTGACCAATCAAAGCTTTGACTTTCGAGCATTTCGCTCTTCACTTTATTATTATTTTTTATTTATTTTTTTCTTGCTCTCCTGTGTTTTTAAGCTTTAATTAAAAGCCACTTATTGAAGTATTTATTTTTGCATAATTGTACCCATGATATAAAATATAAATTTGTAATATACGTATACGTAATATGCGATTTACCACCACAAATTGGATGGGCGCCAGCTGGTTGACTGATAAGTCCAATTAGTTCACTTAGTTTAAGGAGTTGCAGTTCAATTGAGTGGATTACTTAGAAATGGAGATGATTCAGTTCACAAATTGGACGACTATCCACTTACAGTTGACCAGCTTGTTGACGCATAAACAAAATATACATTTAACTTCTCAATATTATTCAGGCAACTCGATGAGCAATCAATCACATGCTTGATTAATTTCTGTTTGGACTTATCCCAAGATAATATAGAAAAATAAAATTCAAAAAAAAAAATTCTATTTAACATACACACTTATCTATTTATAGTATATTCAACAGTCAATAAATTTTAAACAGATGATGTTGTGTGTTTTTTTGTTAGAAAATACGAAAACTTAACGCTTTATAACGATAACAAAAACTCTATCTACGTTCTTTGCTCAGCCATTGACGGGCCACTTGACAAGAATGCAACAAAAATAGCCCCAAAATACACATCACACATCAAACACATTGGTAACACTTTCAGACGGCCTTAACACCCACACGCCCACACTTATAGTACATCTGTTGTCACTTCGTTTTCGTTTTCTACAAGGCTTTATCGCATGCATTGGCAAATTGTCGCCATCATAGTTGGTCGAACCATTAGCACAAACCTATGAAAACACATATACATCCAAGTAGTATACAGCTGTACAGTGGTTCAAATCACCAAAGGTTGTATTATTCATATACCTAACAAAACAAACACAAAGAAAATATCTAATTACACTACACTGAAATAAATGCATAAACAGCAGCTCATGAATTTATTTTAAACTTAAATATTTTTTGACTTAATATGTCTTCAATTTAAATTTTTCATATACTTTGATTGGTTTAAGTACATCAAGCAGCATTTAATAATTTTGAATAATAAAAAAAAATTGTATTCAATAGAAAACTAAATTCAGATGATGGATGGGATTTGTTTAAAGTTTAAACTATGTCTAATCTATTAATAATTATCAATTGATTTAATATATATTAAAATTTATAGATATTATATAAATATTAATTAGACTTTTGGCCAATATTAACCACTGTGCTATGACTCTGCCGCGTTAATGTTGGCAGCTACTTGACAAGCGATATTCTCTTCGTCTTATTCTCATTTCTTTATTCCCATTCCCCGATTCAACAGTGGTTTCATTAGCCCCGCTCTGTTAAGTTGTTGCTGATGTTGTTTCTGTTTTTGTTGTGGCTTTCATCTGTGGTTGTGGTTATATAGTACTATCTATGGGCTTGCTGCCTCTCTTCCTTTTATTTAAGTTAAGTTTTGGTGGCCGCAGCAGCGGCTATTGAAATTTTTCTTCGCATTTAATGCTCCATAACCATAAGAAGCTGAACCCGGCCAATGAAGTTACTGCTTCCGCATCTAGCCAACAGCAGCCACACCGCCCAACCACCCACAGCACCATCCAGTCCTCGATTAGAACTGTGGCTCGTTTTTAGCAAATGCAATTAACAAAACACGCTTCTAGCATAAAGTCATTAGTTATTCCATTTCATGAATACGAGTATACCCACAATTCGAACGGTTCACTGAGTGTGCGAGTGACTGTGTGTGAGTGTGTGTGAGTGTTGTATGAGTGCCTGCCAGCATATGGAGCATATATGCGGGTTGTTAGCTTCAAATGTTTGTGTGTGCGTAGATACAACATTATATTTGGTGGATTTTGGTCAGAGTTCGTAGTTGGCCAACAAAACGACCGCCAGTGGCGACAACCCTACGTCCTGCACTCGAGAAAACATACACTCAGAAAATTTGACTTTTATATTTAAGAAATAAGCTTAATAATAAAGAAAGCTGGAATTTTTTTGTAAAAAACCGTCTCAAAATTTTCAAAATTCTCTTACTATCGGGCCTGTTTGGGCTAAGCATTTTAAAATTATATTTTATTTCTTTATTGTACTTATATTCACCAACTGAAAGTGAATTCAATTCGCTTAATATTTTCAGGTTGGTATAAGAATAGGCTAAAGATTTTCACTTCTTACAAATCTTGCCGAAAGTGAAAACCGGAACAGGCCTGTATATAAATAAAATTTCCATAAGAAAATGTGTTAATAAAATTATTATATTTAAAGAATGTAATTAAAGAATTACTCTCAACATTATTAGAAAACAATTTCTTATATTATGGGCAAGACAACAACTATCTGTAAATCTATAATTTAAGTGCAACTTTATAAAAAGAATTTTTTGCGTGTACATTCGAGAGCCTTCTTCTCACTGTTAAAGAGTCACTGCCACGTCGGATGTACGCCAAATTGGGATCCAATGTTGCCGCTCGGCCAAAAATACTGTATAACAACTGTTGTTGGTATTCGGCGCCACGTTGTTTGCTTTCACCTCAAGCAAAGTTTGCAAATATTTTGGTCAGGCTGAACGCATCGGATAAGTAGGAAATGGGAAGTGGGTAGAGAGAACTGTTGTTGTTGCTTGCCGGATAAAGTTGGACGGCGTGAGGCTCTAACTTATGTAGTATATGCAAAAATGGTATTCAATACTTAAAGATTTATGAGTCTATGAATCTTACATGGTATCTGTCAGTGTGTGTTCGTGTGTGTGTGTGTGTGTGACGACATGAAATACTGATACGCCAAACATACCCCCTTAACATTCCCTATTTTTACAAAAAGTCCGACGCACTGTCGTCCTAGTGGCTCAGTCTCAATCTCGGGTTGTGTGTGGCACATGTAGGGCTTTAGTTTAGACCATGCTTTGCATAAGCCAAAAGAGCGTCGGCTGCCTGGTCAAAGCCGAAAGTCTAAAGCAAACACCACAAATTAGTCGACATCAAGTGGAGGCAATTCTATACAGCTGCAGCAGCAACAAAAACCAAGTTCAAATAATTGTACAACGCGGAGATACCCTGTAGACAAACTTATAGCTAAAAATTCTATTCACTTTATGGTTTCATATAAACAGCTGTGTTGGATAAATAAAAATTACGGAGTATACAAATCAGGCAAATTCTTTAGCACTGGCTGGGCAAAAGTTTGGTCTAGGCTTGGAAAAGTAGCAGCTGCCAGGACACATGAATCAGCACAAAGTCCTCAAAGTTTTTCAATGATTTAATTAGAATTCTTTAAGGTAAATATCTCGTATCTCCTGCCAACTGCGTCCTTTGAGTTCAACTCAGAGTTTAATTATGAAATTTTCAAGGTAATACCACACACAGCACCACAGCAACCTACTTAGCACCACCGCCACCAACTGATAGGCGTGTCAAATTGCCTCCCGTTCAGCAATCCTCAAGATAATGTGGTAGATTAGCTAAACGAGTTAGACAAAGTTGAATTTGTTGATATGAAATGTTGTCAAACTGCTTTATATATGTTCAGGATAAATTAATTGAATTCCCATTAACATATAGCGGTTGCAAATTGGGCACAGGACAAACAACCTTTGCCAAAAAGAAATACACAGTTTGCAATTATATTAAGCGATGCACTGAGTTAAAAAAAAAAAAAACAAAACATATTAAGTTAAGCCATTTAAGCTTAATAGGCTTATTTATCGATTTAAGGTTAGACTACTACAAGTTTGTCCTTTAAAAAGTCTATCTCTAAGATATTTCACCAGCTAATATTTTTCTTGTAGAGTAACCGCCCAAATTCCTGGGAAATCATACCTTCATCTGTTATCAGAACTGAGATAATGTTAATTGGGGTTTCTAGCCGAGCTTTTTGTATGCTTTCATTAAACTTTAATCTTTTGTCAAATACCCAACAGTGGCAGCATCAAATACGCAAATGACGAAGGATAAAAACAAAATCACGTCAAGATTAATGCTTATTGATTTTCGAGGCAGTGATAATGTTGCTCCTAGACTTCTAGATACAACAACACCGATTGGTTGTCTCACAAAGAAAATCAGCGCGTTTTGCCTAGCTTAGTTTTCTATTTCTGTGCAAAGCCATCTTAAGAATTTGGTAAGCTTATTTAAAATTTGTCTTGACTGCTTTTTTGCTGTCATCTATTGTGCTGTGAAAAGTTTTATTTGTATTTACATTTTGTTGAAATCCCATTGAGTAAACTCCGTGGTGTTGATTTTTGTATCGCTTTAATTTCTACAGGTTTCTAGGCGACCAATTCGAATGCTTTAGAAAACCACATTCGATTTCATTTACACATTGCAGTATATTATTTGTTGGTATTTGAGCCAGCCTGTTGAACATTCCTAAGTTTACACAAAACTACGAGAGCTTAACTAATGATAAGCATTGCAATTAAATCTATATCGACAATATAAATAGATTGTTTGTTCATTATCAATTAATTTGAAACAAGTAGTACATCAAAATGAGTAAGATACGACTACATTTAACCATCATCCTAAGAAGATGATTAAGAAATCCCATAAACATGTTAGGAAAATTTTCAGACATATTTCCAGGTATATTTCAATAACTACAATTGGAAACAAAAGACCATTGAGTCAAGCCTATTATCTTTAAAGCTGATAAGTACACGTTTAATAGTCTTGTTTACTATCGATAAAACGTTTGTCAAATATATGTAACGGGCAACAGGAGGCTTGGCTGACCCTACAGAGTATATATAATCTTGAGCTCTTCCCCCAAACAAGGCTAGATCTGCCTTAAAAATTAAATCAAGAACCTATTTCACTTTTTGTCGAACTTTACATGTATGAGCGTGAGCGCTTATACGTGTTAAGGTATTTAAGAGCTTGAGCACAGGGTATCTCTTAGTCGACACCCTCGACTAAAACTCTCTATCTTGTTTTCGATTGAATTTTCAATTCCTATGAAAATTGATTTTAAAAGTATTACTCTCGTACTAAATTTAAAATATATACTAATTTGGGAAACTTTTCTAGATAAGTTATCGATAGGTGTTTCAACCCTATCTAAAGCTTTGCTCCCGCTTATCTCTATACATGATTTGATATTTGGAGCATATATAAGCCCTCAATACATAAAATGTTGTCATTTAGAAATCAAAATCATAATGGAAAACGTTAAATTTCTAATCTTAAATACTCTACTGTTTTTTGGACTGACGCAAGTCAGTTGTCTGCAATCTGTGACGGATGAATTTATTAACGATATGGAATACGAACGGATTAAGGAGTTACGTCCTCTTGCTGTCGAGTTCTTGCAATACTTTAAAAACATTACACAAACTGACTGGGATTTACTCAACAACCGACTTCCTAGTCAGCAGGATCTACAATGTCTGGCTGACATGTCCCAGCTGATGAAAGGCTTATCTTCTGGCAGTCTCTGGGCATTTAGAAGTAAGTACAATTTATACTTAGAAAAGCTTAACTTAACTTCTTCGGATTTTAGTGATCGATTCGTGGGGCACTTTTCCGAGTGGATTACTTTACGGCAATGTTATGGATATGGGAAACTACGATGAGTGTATCGGAATTAAAGAGCTGATTTCCAGTAATAAAATAAAGGGAAGGTACTGCTTTGCTAAGATTTCTCTTCCAGTGGAAATGAAGATTGCAGTTTGCTTTCCGTCCTCATGCTCTCCCGCGAACATGGATACTTTTCTCGGACAGCTGATGAACAAGCTTCTCAATATCAATATCACAAAGCCAATAGTTACCGAAGATTCCTGTAAAACGTTTAATGATGAAGCTTTTGATGGTCTAACTATATTCACCATGTAAGTGTTATAACAAGAGACATTCTCCCTTAATTGATTTTCTTACTGACTTACAGTGTATTACTATCAGTGCTGGGAGCTTCTATGATCCTGGCCACTCTGTGTGATTATTTTCTCTATGAGGAGCATAGTAAGTAGTTGAAAAGTTATAAATGGATTCAACTAACAATTACATTTGAAGGTAAACTTCCTGCCCTTGTGAAAGCATTTTCTGCCCGGTCAAATTCCCGTATTCTTTTCCGTCTTGTGGAGCCCAAGTCGAACCCAAATGTCATCGATTGTCTCCATGGCATGCGTTGCATGTCGCTTATATGGGTCATTTTCGGACATCAGTTCATATTCGCTGTCATGGCTCCAAATACGAACCCAATTGCTTTATATCATGTGGGTATTTATAATCGTATATTTATTAAGATATTCGCTCACTAATTTCTGATATTTAACAGTGGGTGGAAAGTCCATTTGCTAGCTTTATATTTCACGCAGTATTCTCAGTGGATACCTTCTTTTTCCTTAGTGGTTTGTTGTTGGTAATGATTTCCTTACGATCCTTGGAGAAGTAAGTACAAAACCTCAGAAAGCCAATAAAATACAAATTTCTCTTTATCCACCAGGACCAAAGGCAGGCTAAATATTCCAATGATGTATCTCCATCGTTATTTGCGTCTGACCCCGATCTTAGCTGTGGCTATTCTCATGTACATGAAACTGACTCCTCTTATGAGTGACGGTCCAGTTACTGACAAGATTCATTTTGATAACTATGACTACTGCAAGAAGTCCTGGTTCTGGACATTACTGTTCCTACAAAATTATGCAACTCCGCACTTGGTAAGGTGATCACTGCTGACGGCAGTCCGCGCTAGTGACAAAAGCAGCAAGAAATTTATAATAAGATCTCACACTAGGACTAATCCTTTTCGTTATAGTGCATACATCACAGCTGGTATTTAGCTGTAGACATGCAACTTTATATTTTATCCCCAATATTTCTTATCGCATTATACAAATGGGGCAAGAAAGCCGCTGCTGGAATCTTTGTCCTAATGCTTCTGCTCTCCGCGTGTTTATTTAGTACAATGATGACAAACAAATATCGTGTTAATGTGGTGTAGGTCATTAAGCTTCTGAAATGGTATTTTACATTTTATATATGGGTACTATTATATTGCAGACAAGATGACATGTCAGCTGAAGCTCAACGCAAGTTTTACTTCGCCACACACACTCATGCAGCTCCTTGGCTGATCGGGGTGCTATTCGGATATTTCCTGCATGTGAACCGCGACAAGACCTTCAAACTGAACCGTATTTTGATTTGGGTTGGCTGGATTGTCAGCTTGGCATTAATGTTTACGTCATTGTTTGCCCTGTATCCAGCAGCCCAGTGGAAAACTCCCGAACTGACCATTCTAGAGCAGGCCTCTTATTATACACTAACTCGCATTGCTTGGCCGCTTTGCATGTGCTGGGTGGTGTTTGCTTGTATGAAGGGCTACGGAGGATTGGCCAACAGCTTCCTTTCATCGCCCCTGTGGCAGCCACTATCCAAACTTTCCTACTCCGCCTATATTTTTCACGTTTTCATGCAGACAATAAACGCGAGACGTGTGCGATCGAACACATTTTTTTCAAACTATGGAGTGGTAAGTGAAATGAAATAATGCGATAACCGGATACTTTTCAATCTGTTCTAACAATACATAGATGCTGTTGTTTTGGCAAGGCTTTGGCTTCATTCTGCTGATGTCTTATGCTATGTACATAATTTTGGAAGCCCCCTTTGGTGCTATCGAGAGCATGCTGATGCCTCAGCATGGAACGAAACCAAAGACAAATGTAACCAGTGAGATACAGGGCGATTCAGTCCCCCACATAAGCCAGGTTTCAGAAGACCAGAAGTTAGAAGGTGCAATGAACCCTTTGACGAATTCTGGTCAGGAACTAAAATAGTACTTTATATAGTTATACAAATAAACTTAACTAATTTTACTATCAACTTAAGTAGATTTTTGCGGCAATTACAATAAAATTTGATAAGACAATAACTTAAGTACGGCAAATATGACAATCATATCTAAAATAATGTTTTTCCCACTCAAAAAAATCTTATCTAAAGAGTCAAGAGATTATACGTATATATGAAGCACATATATAAACTAATAATCTTGGATGTCAATACTATTTAATTGGCTTGCAATCGATCATAGTGAAATCTGGAGCTGGTGAATCTATTTAATATAGATACTAAATTATTAGGAATAATATCACGGCTCGTCATCGAGTTCTAGCAATACTTAAAAACATTTTAAAAACTATCTGAAATTTATAGCGATAGATACATGAATTTCTTTTTTATTTACATTTAATTAAAACTTTGAGTGTAATTTTAAAGTGCCGAGAGTGCATTTAAAGTTGACATATTTAAATGGTCTTTTGAATATTCCTTAAGACATTAAAAATACAACATCTGATACAATTATTTAAGATTACAATAATGGGCCGTATTCACTTGATCCATGAACATGACTAGATAAGATATCGACAGGTGCTTCAACCCTATCTTCAGCTTTGTTTACGCTTATCTCTATACGTTATTTTATATTCGGGGCATATATAAGCCCTCAGTACATAAACAGTTTTCATTCACAAATCCAAATCATAATGGACAACGTTAAATTTCTAATCTTAAATACTCTATTGTTTTTTGGACTGACACAAGTCAGATGTCTTCAACTTGATACGGATAAATTAGTAAACGATGTGGAATACCAACGGATTAAGGAGTTACGTCCTTTAGCTGTCGAGTTCATGCAATACTTTAAAAACATTACCCAAGCTGACTTGTACTTATCCAACAACCGACTTCCTAGTCAGCAGGATCTACAATGTCTGGCTGACATGTCCCAGCTGATGAAAGGCTTATCTTCTGGCAGTCTCTGGGCATTTAGAAGTAAGTACAATTTATACTTAGAAAAGCTTAACTTAACTTCTTCGGATTTTAGTGATCGATTCGTGGGGCACTTTTCCAAATGGTTTACTCTACGGCAATGTTATCGATATGGGAAATTATGATGAGTGTATCGGGATCAACAAGGCGATTTCAGATAACCAAAAAATAAGAGGAAAGTATTGCTCCGCTAAGATTGCCGTTCAAGTGGAAGTAAGAATAGGAGTTTGTTTACCATCCACATGCTCTGCCGCGATCATGGATACTTTTATCGGTCAGCTGCTGATCAATCTACTCAATGTCAATATCACAAAACAAATAATTAGCGAGGAGACCTGTAAAACATCTGATGCGGAACCTTTAGATGGTTTAACCATTTTCACCATGTAAGTGTAATGGCAAGAGACATTCTTCCTTAATTGTCTTCTTTACTGACTTATAGTGTGTTACTATCAGTGCTGGGTGCATCTATGAGCCTGGCCACACTGTGCGATTATTTCCTGTATGAGGAGCAATGTATGTAGTGAGAAGTTATAAATGGAATCAACTAACAATTACATTTTAAGGTGAACTTCCTGCCCTCGTGAAAGCATTTTCAGCCCGGTGCAATTCCCGTATTCTTTTCCGTCTTGTGGAGCCCAAGTCGAACCCAAATGTCATCGATTGTCTCCATGGCATGCGTTGCTTGTCTCTAATATGGGTTATTTTTGGACATCAATACTTATTCGCAGTCATGGCTCCAAATATAAACACAATTACCCTATATCAGGTGCGTACCACTCAATTTATCAAAATTACAATTTTTATATGCTTTTTTTTTTAAAAAAAAAAAAAGGGGGTCCAAAGTCAAGCTTAGACGATAATAGTTTTTCCTATTTGTTGTATTCAAATAATTGTTCAGTAACTTCTGATATTCAACAGTGGATCGTAAGTCCATTCGCCAGCTTTCTACTCCATGCACAATTCTCAGTGGATACCTTCTTTTTCCTAAGTGGTTTGTTGTTGGTTATGATTGCTTTACGGTCCTTGGAGAAGTAAGTATGTACAAGATCTCAAAAAACTACTAAAACACAAATTCTTCTTTATTCAACAGGACCAAAGGAAGACTAAACATTCCAATGATGTATCTCCATCGCTATTTCCGTCTCGCTCCGATCTTGGCTGTGGCTATTCTCATGTATATGAAATTAAGTCCCCTAATGAGTGACGGTCCAATTACTGACAAGGTTCGATACGATAATTATGACCACTGCAAAAGTACTTGGTTCTGGACTTTACTCTTTCTACAAAATTATGCAACTCCTCACTTGGTATGTTGATTTATGTTAAGATCTATTCTATCGACTAATACTCTTCCATGCAGTGCGTTCATCACACTTGGTATTTGGCTGTAGACATGCAACTTTATATTTTATCCCCAATATTTCTTATCGCATTATACAAATGGGGCAGGAAAGCCGCTGCTGGAATCTTTGTTCTAATGCTTCTGCTCTCCGCGTGTTTATTTGCTTCAATGATGACTAATAAATACCCTGTAAACTTAGCGTAAGTTTTAAATTAATATTTGAATCTACATGTTATTTAAATTTCTACTTTTCTATAATAAAATAGACAGGGATTCATGACTGTTGAAGGTCAACTCAAGTTTTACTTCGCCACACACACTCATGCAGCTCCTTGGCTGATCGGGGTGCTATTCGGATATTTCCTGCATGTGAACCGCGACAAGACCTTCAAACTGAACCGTATTTTGATTTGGGTTGGCTGGATTGTCAGCTTGGCATTAATGTTTACGTCATTGTTTGCCCTGTATCCAGCTGCCCAGTGGAAAACTCCCGAACTGACCATTCTAGAGCAGGCCTCTTATTATACACTAACTCGCATTGCTTGGCCGCTTTGCATGTGCTGGGTGGTGTTTGCTTGTATGAAGGGCTACGGAGGATTGGCCAACAGCTTCCTTTCATCGCCCCTGTGGCAGCCACTATCCAAACTTTCCTACTCCGCCTACATCTTTCACATTTTCATGCCGACAATAAACGCAAGACGTCTGCGATCAAATACATTTTTCTCAAACTATGGAGTGGTAAGTATAAAAGTGTAAGACAATAACCGGATAATTCCCAATCTTTAACTGTTCTTTCATAGATGTTGCTATTTTGGCAAGGTTTTGGCTTCACATTGCTATTGTCGTATGTAATGTACATCATTATAGAAGCACCCTTTGGTGTTCTAGAGGCCATGCTAATACCCCAGCGCAGACCTAAACCAAGAACTGACGTAGGCAATGATATACAGGTTGATTCAATACCCCAGACAAGCCATGTTTCAGAAAACCAGAAATTGGAAAATATAACGAATTCTGTGTCGAGTTCTGGGTAGCTAAGAACATAGTTTTTATTAAGTTATAGAATTAAATATAACTAGTTTGTCCATCAATATTATAGCCGAGCTATTTACGTGAATTTTTTTAAATTTTAATTTGTTCATTTCGTATATTTTATCGTTTCAGTTCTAATTTTTTACTTCATATATTTTTCATAATTTTAGTATAATTTCAGTCAACTGTTCTTAGTTCACACTAAGTAAATAAATAAAACATTATTTATTGATAAGACACGTTAAATATATCAGCCCCATCGAACACAAATGTCTCTAGGTCCTTCAAAAAAAACTGTTATCTCCTATCGTCCAGACTTTAAATCGTAATTAACTGCGTAGCATAAGTGCTTTCTGCCATGATTAGGATTTAAATAGATTCCAAATTTAATGGACTGACTGTGTATCAAGTGTCGCTTATCTGGGTTATTTTTGGACATCACCTTTTTAACGCTGAAATTCAGACATTTTCGCTTGAAATCGGTATATTATTATGATTACATCGATACATAACTACATACATGTAATCAAGTAGTACTTATAACTGTAGTAATTTGTGAAACCTTAGACCAACTTTGACGATCAGAAATACTCCCCTCATTTTTAGTAACGTTTTTCTCGTCAAAAATTTGCGTTGATTGATATCTCGATCAACAAAATTCAACTTCTGGCTTAAAATATAATTTAATTTAAAATTTGTAGTGGCCTTTCCAAAATGAGATGAAAGGTTTGTAATAAAGCGCAAAAAAAAAAATAGATTTGATGATGATTTGAAGATATATATAGATGCTTAGCAGAAAACATTAAGTCCCGCTAAAATTGACAGTTTCCAAATCATAGAAGCATCAGATATATCCAATATTTTTTTTGGGAAAGGTATGCTTGAGGGCTTTAAGCCTAAAGTTTAAGGCGTAGTTTGTTTCAAATATTACCCACTCTCCTCTCCGCCCAAGCAAGCCGCGTAAATCCCCCACACCCACAATTTTTAAGATAGTAAGTTTTTTATGGTAACTAACGTTATCGAACAAGTAAAACGGCAGTTATGGCGAATTAATGTATTCACAGTAATACAAGTATTTTCTTTAAAGTACTTTTATAAATATTGAAATAAGTAACGGTCGGTAACTTGTTTTTATATGCTGTTGTTATGCAAAGAGCTTAATTCAATTGTATGTATTTATATTCTTAAACATTTTATTACTCGTGCTGTTAAAGGGTGCCTTTGTTGTTTTTAGTTATTTACTCCCCCAAGACAAATTCGTTTATCAAAGATCAAAGGATCCAACTGGCATTGACCACAGATTGAGTTATTTGAAGTTTCTGAACAAGCGTTATAAGTAAACTAAACAAGTATAAATAGCTTAGGATAGGAACACAATGTGTCAACATTTGTATTTTGGTTTTTCTTGCATTTCTAGAAATTAACTGGAAGCGAAATAGAAACTGAAATTGAAATTGCGCGAATTGGCAACAAAGCAAACGAACCCAAACGTCAACCTAGTTTTGGCCGACGCAACAGACGACGCGACGACGAATGCAAAGCTAAAATACTTTTGATATGATGGTATTTGGTATTTGGTAAGGGAGTGAGGAGAGGAGGAAAGAGGGTGCCATGAATAGCGGTTAGCAGCCCCCTTGGGCGGATTATTGAATTTTCCAACATTTGAGTGACACTTGGCGCCTGATGTGCCTAACTTACCTTACTGCTGTTGTTGTTGTTGTCTGTTGCCTGTTGTATTTGCTGCTGCTGTTGTTGTTGTTGTTGTTGTTAATGTTGCTAATTTAAATGCGTGCGTTGCGTTGACAAAATTCCAATCGCATTTTACATGCAAGCAATTTACATATGTATATTCACATAACATACATTCATACATACATACATATATATGCATGTGTGTGTGTGTATGTATTTTTGAATGACGCAGGCCGAGCAGCGGACACTCGACAGTAAACACAATTGCCGTGTATTTCTATGTATGTATGTATGTGTGTGTGTGACTGTGTGTGTGTGTATGCTTGTGTGTGTGCTGTAGTGATACACGGACAATACACAACTGGAAGGGTAAGGGAGGGGGAGGGGGCTGCGGCGCCCGCAGTCACAACGCCGACGAAATGTATACCCGTTGATATATTCTTATTTTTTTTTTCCAAGCGAGACCCAATTTTTGTTGGAGTTCACACGAGCCGCGTATCTGTGATTTTTTTTTAAGCCGCTTTTGGTCATCAAAATTGCAACAACACTTGACCCACTCACGCACCCGCGACCCACGATCCACGACCCACGAACTTGCCTAATGTTTGGCGAATTGACGAATTGTTTGTTACTTTGGCACCTGATGCAATTCGCTGTGTTTTCAATTAAAGTGATTTAATTAAATTCGGAATTGGCGGCACAGCGCATAGATGACCAGCTGCCTCCTTTAGCACTCGACACGCAACGAACAAATACTGAAGAAGCAAGCCAAACGGTAAAAGGAGCAGCGCAACGTTTTTTTTTCTTTTCTCCATGCTTCTTTTATATATGATTTGCTGCTGATGCTGCGCGCTCTCGCTGCGCACAAGCCAGTGCTGCCCAGCGCGGCGAATTCGCTTGCGCGTGCCTGCTCTCGCTCTCGCTTTCGCACTCTCGCCCAAGTGTCTGCCATTGTTGCTGTATATGCATACATGTGATTGTTTGTCTGTGTGTGTGTGTGTGCGTTCGTATGTCCGAGGAATGCGATAAAAAACGAAGCGTTAGAATGAAATGAAAATGTAGCATAATTTATGGCTGCATTGTCTTTTAAATAATTGCACGCACATAGCCATACACACACACACACACAAACACAGACGCACGCAAATTGTTATATTTAAAATGTGTATGAATTTACGGTAACTCACCGGCACAGCAAACTCGTCATACTCATAATGCCTTGTAAATATATCATTTTTCTCTTCTTTTTTTTAAATTTATAACCGTTAATAATATTTTAAAACTTTAGAAAATGTGGAAATAACCGCTTAATTTTCTGAATATTATTTATGAACAAAATTACATTTATTGAGTTATCAGATGTTTGAAAAATAAAAGTACAAGATTTATTGTTCAAAATTTTGGCAATTTTAATATATATAACTATTAGGTAAGGCAACAGTCGAGCGAGCTCGACTGTGAAAGACCCTATACTTATTATGTAGAAATGCAAAATATTGTAATTTAATTTTAGCTCATAGAACTAAACAATTTTTGTTAGAATCATGTTTTCTAAGTCTTACTAGAATATACACAACATATTAAAGCAAATTTGGGATTCGTCCCCGTATCCAAATAGGATGATTCACTGACAGACTGCTGGGCTGACAGCTGGACAAGCAGATATGAATATATGGACTCGATGTTGAATATGAATATATATACTTTGAGGTGTGTCACGCCTCGTTCTGCTTGTTACACACAAATTTTTTCACAAACTTTATTAAGTACAGGGTCTAATTACGTTAATTGTATGCATATAATCTTAGACTGTATTGCACGCACTGGGACCTGTCTAGAGAGCCATAGCGCCGAGCAATTTAAAACAATTTTTGTCATATTATGATGGATCACATGGGGTAACTGTGTCATGTAAGTTGGTAAACTGAAAACTCAATGACAGAGATGATGCTAATGATGATGTTGATGTTGATACTGGATTCTCCTATAACTACAACTCGACGTTGTTCAAATTAGAGCCAGATGATGTTGGCAAGTCAACGTCACTGGGCGGAACAAAGGTGCCCATCGTTTGTACGCTCTCCTGTTTGGCGCAAAGCTTCAGCATCTCGGACTTGAGTTTGTCGAGGATGGCATAGTTTGGTTGATTAACTGCTGCCTTGCTCTGGAGTACTGTAATCTCCTGTTCCTCCAGCTTCTTCTCCTTAAATGTTTTGATCGAATTGTTGCCATAAAGGCGTAATAGTGAGCCCCAGGTTTGAATGTGCGGGTGCAGTATCTGAAAAAAAAAATAATAAAAGGATCAAACATTGTAATCAGGGACCGAAAAAAAAAAAAAACAAATATGAAACCAAAATTGATCTAAATAAAATCTTCTAAATATTTGAAACTAAATTAATTCATATTTAATTTTTATTATTGAATTGAAATAGAAAAATGAGAAGTTCTTTATTTTCGATTTATTTTTGATAGGTTTTACTTTTGGAAAAATTATAATGTGATCAGATATCTTTTATGATGTCCAGAAGATCAATTTTCAAAAATTGAAAAGAATTAAAGTTAAAATGATTTTTAAATAGACTTTTTCAATATGAAATTAAAAAAGTTGTCACATATTAATTTTCTTGAACTTATTAGAAACATGATTTGTGATTAAAATACATATAGAACTACGACTTCACTTACCTGTAGAATGGCCTGGGATGCCAGTTGTTTACCCTCGCGTTTGTTCTTACAAACGACCTTGGCCGAATGCTTTCCAACGGTCATGGTGAATTCGTTCTTGTTGTTTGCCGTACGATTAATCTCTTGGGTGATCTGGACATCGCTGCCGTAGTTACGTTGCAAGCATGTCAACAATATGGCATTTGGCGACGGCTCCGTTGTCTTGTTGCAGAACTCTGTGACGCGCGGATCCTCGATGCGTATGTCATCAAAAACCTAAAGAAAAATTGTTAGTTAAATGCCAATTAAACGGGGTAGAACACTTACAGACAGATCACTTTGCGTTTTCTTAGCATTTCCGCTCTTTTGATCCTTATTGTTGCCTGTTATTTTGTCCTTAACATCCGGTATGAGTATCTCAAGTGTTTCCCGTGCCGCCTCCGATTTAGCCTGCTTCTTGCTGGTGCCGTAACCCGTGCCATATTTAAGATTGTTAACTGAAACTGTTGCCGAATATGGCGTGGCTGCATTTTGCAACTCCTTGAACTCATATGTGGGCTGTGTCTTCAGTGCATGCTGCACATATTCATGCAATATGCAAACAAAGCTCTTGCCATTGGGATTCATTATCCATTCCTTGCGACCACGCGGATTTGTCGCACCCTCCGCACCGCCAGCCGCCAGAATGGGAAACTTAATGAGCTTGGTGCCGTCGGGAAGTGTTGGCCGCTGTATATTCTTGATGTGCTTGCGATTCTTGGTAAACTTGCGACGTGCGTTCCAGCTTCGAAAGCGAAGCACCCGAATCACCTTAAACTTGAATAGCTTCTGACAATACGAGTTTAGCTGATCTGGTGTGACAGATTCCTTTTGTGTGTTCTCATTGACCGTAACAATTTTAGCTGCCGGAATCAAAGCTTGCAATGCTTCATTGGCTTCAGCTCCATCGCCTGTTTTGGGCTCAGTGCTAGGGGCGTCTTTATTCTCTGTACTCTCGATCTCCATTGGTTGCGCTGTAGCATTTGCAAAAGGACAAACGCCAGCTGGTGTTTCATCCTTATTCTCTGGCGGCGTCTTTTCAGTCGTGATCTGCTGCTCAGCCTCCTTTTCTTCATCCAGAGCGCGTCTGTAGTTCAAACAGGGAATGGCTCCCAGTGGCACAGCATGTTTGCGAGCACTACCCGTGCCCAGAAAATAGGGTCGAGCGGCACAACAGACTCGCGTCTTACGGTGCAGAAATAGGGGCATGCCACTGTTGTGTGTCACCTGTACCCAGCCCTCTGGCAGTACCTCAAAGTGGTTATGACGCTTCTCTGTAAAGTAAATTCCTGTTAGTAATCCCAACTATGTGGAAGACAGTACGTGCTTACCTTCCAATACAGTCTTAAAACGCTGCTCGTATTTCGGTCGTTTGGACTCGCGCAGATCGTCGGGCAACTTTTCGTCCAGTAGATTCTCAATTTCCTCATCGTCAAAGTCTGAGGAATCATAGTCTCCGGCCTCGGCATCGCCTTCCTCATCGTCAGCATAATTTTCGCCATTCTGCTTTTCGCTGTTGTCATCTGCAGCAAGTGGAAAGAAACAGAGAAATGTTTAGATAAGATCTCTTCTTTATGATGAATAATATATTACTTATTTGACTCCCAGTTATTTATTGCTTATACCTGATTTAAAAGATAGCCTCTCGTTCAGATCAAGGCGGACAATTGGTATCATACGCATGTTCAAGCCAGCTCTTAAGGCCAATCAGAGATTACGAATCACGGAAACTTATCAAGGAAATGCACCTACATCGAGGAAATGCGAACAGGTCGAAATAACAAAAGCAAATGCACCTTTTTGGTAGATACACACATCCAATGAATCTGCTGAGCTACTACAAATTTTTTTTTTTTATCAGATTTCGTGTCGTTCTATATACACAATGATAAGCTCTGGCAAGATCCTAAGATAAGACTCGTAGAAGCTGTTGCTTTATGGCTAGTGCCATGCGCCCAGACAGTCATATGTACTTACAGAGAATTTCTATTGTGATTTATCTCTCACCTGACTCATCCTCCTCACTGGCGGTGGCCACCTCATCGAGCACCTGAAACTGACGTAGCTGCTGATCAATGGGCTCCGACAGCAGCTCCGCGTCGCGGGTTTGACGCATTTCCTCAATGGCACTTAGCGAAAAGCCAGCCACTTTTAGCTCCTGCTCCTCTTGCTCTTCGAGACGCGGACGCTTGCGTTCCCGGACAGTTGTCGGAGATGCAGCGCCCTCTGTGCGTGAAGTCTCCGCTATCAGATTAGCCTCAGCCATTTTATGTATGTGTATATGGTTATAGTAATGAGTATATGTATGTATATGTATTACTTAAACTTATGTATGTATGCTATATTGTTTTTTTTTTTTGATTTGCTTTGATTTTGGTTTTTCTTATAGCTGTGTTTGAGTTCTTCTCGCCAATAACCAATACTGAGAACATCCAACGATTTCAAATTGATTTTTCATTGGAAGTGCCACATTGATTAAGCTAGAAAACCCAATCTAAGAAATGGTTTGCCAGTTCTTTCGCCTAAGCTCGTCTATTTACTGCACTTTACACAATAATTATTGGAGCATGCATCTGCATAACACGTTTTTCTTATGTTGTTGTTGCTATTGCAATTTATATGTATGTATGTAGTTAGTTAGTTAGCCGGCTTCTCAAGCGAAGCTGCTTTCGCAATGGATTCTGTGGACAAACAAAACACCAAGGCAAAAGTGGCTAAGCCCGTTTCAATAATTATCGCCGTTTGCAATTTAATTAGTAACGTACAAAATATATTTATTAAATAATATAACAAAATAAAATTCTGCAAATTGGCCACGCTCCCGATGATATTTTAAATCAGCTGTTTTAACCAATTCGAGGGTTGCAACATCGCTCAATTTCGATAGTTATGCTTACTGGCTTATCGATAGGGCGCTAACTATTTAAATAAACCGATTATCTACAGTTAAGTTTAGTATCGAAAATGATGTTGCTACATATTCAATCTGTAAAGAAATTACAAAATTTAGTAGCATAATGCATTAAAAAACATAATATTACCTCATTTATGTTATTCGAAACGGCCGTATTCACAAGCCCCAAGCAAAACGGCAAACGACGAACAGAAGAAGAATTCTTGGCTTCCCGCTTCAAGTACTGGATGAGAAAGAATACGAAATCATTATTTAAGCCCATGCAATTACAAACGTATAGCGATCTAAGACGCTTCATATGAATCAAAAGCTGCTTCAAATCATTCTCATGCACTTGGCGAGCGTTTGCCAAGCTAAGAACTCTCAGTTTCGACAATCGAAACACAACGCAATTGATAAAATGTCGATTCGGATTACAGATATTTAACATCTCGAGACCACGTAGGTAGGCAAGGTGCCAGCTAAGCTTCACCGTCAGTTCCGAACCAATTCGTAAATACTTCAAGGCGTTTGGCCGCAATTTGGCAAACCTTTCGAATAATCTATCGTTCGAGTTTACAAAAATTTGAATATCCAAACTATTCAGTCGGGGTAGCTTCACCAAAGATTCATAGTTTGCATGACCGGTACTATCAATCGTGAGATTCTGCAAGTTTTTCAAGTGCTTGCACATTGCAGTTATTATCCCGGTCATATCATACTCGACACTTATTACTAGACACTGTAGATTCTTCAGATAAATACATGCGTTTATCATGTGAATTTCTTTGTTAAGCAAGTCGTCATCAAAATTGAACATTGTCATCATCTTCATTTTGCGGCCACTGAGCTTAAAGAAGGCGTTAATTTCAGGATCCGACCAATTGTTAAAGACTTCGATCCAATTAAAACATTGAAAACTCCTCTTATGTTGCAATTTATAAATACGTTTGAATCGTTGACACGATAATGCCAAATTGCACTGACTTCTCAGGTCCAAATATTGGCAAACCTTTAACAAGCACTTGTCGGACATGTCCAAAATATTAAGAGAAGCCATTTCAAACTTGATATTTAAATGGATTTTTACGAAATTATTTAATGAACTGAATATATACAAATAAAAATATTACTAATCTTTTGAAAACTATGTATGCTAAGGTCAGATTCTGATGGCAAAGAATTTTATTTAAATGAAACGAAATGTATCTTTTTGTCGAACCAATGCTGCCACACAATTCAAAGCTGTATCTTAGAATTAGATTGCGACGTTTTACAACACTTTTTATAGTCGCATTAGGTTTTTTCCTTAGAGATGAACAAAAAAATACATCGATGATTTAAACTAAACATTCGATGTTTATGAAAAGTGGAAAACATCGATGTTTCTCCAAGTCTATTAGGAATTGCTCCAATTGCTCAACAATAGTGGTTTTTTTTTTAAATTACCATGCGACTAAATGAGCATACAAAGCTACTTGGACAACGGGTGGTGCTGGTGCCCTATGAGGCTCATCATGTGCCCAAGTACCACGAATGGATGAGCTGTCCGACACTGAGAAACCAGACTGCATCCGATGAACTGTCGTTGGAGGAGGAATACGAGATGCAGCAGAGTTGGCGACAGGATAACGACAAGCTGACATTTATAGTGCTATGCGCTGAAACCTATGCTAAAACCAATGATGAAATTGCCGCAATGGTCGGCGACACGAATCTCTTCCTGCACTACGATGAGGAGGAGGACAAGCAATATGTGGCTGAAGCAGAGATTATGATTGCATCGACAGAGGCGCGGGGCAAAGGTTACGGTCGTGAAGCTATGCTGCTCATGTTCCAATACGCACAATCGCAACTACCTCTGGTAAAGTTTGAGGCCAAGATTGACATGGATAATCTGATATCTCTACGTCTATTTGAGAGCTTTCAATTTACGGAAGTACGTCGTGTGGAAGTATTCCATGAAGTGACCTTAGAACGTCAGATCACACCTGAATGGTTGGCCTGGCTGGATGCACAGGTTGTTCTCCGGAGCGAAACCTATAATAGCTGTTAAATAATTCTCTAGTCAATTGTAGATATAGCTTACTAACTGTTAAATATATCTCTATATTTTCAATTATATACTATTACAGAGAATTTGGAAAAATGACTTAAATACATAGATAATAAGAATTTGCCGAAAATATATTTTAAAAAAGTCATATCAAAATCAATCTATTTTGTCGTTTGTCAATTACATCAAGCACTCTCAAATATTAAACAATTGTTGTCTTAACAAATATGTCTAAAAATGACTCTGAAAGGTTATCAAATTTTGAAAGTGACAAAGATTCATTTCAATATCTAAAAAATATTTACACATCGATAAATTCCACTCACTTCGGAACATAAATAAACACCATCTAATTCTTAAACAAATTTCATTGTTTATCATTATCTGATCTTAGCTTATATATTTAGTGTAAGATCTATTTTATAAACTATCAGATATTCTACGTAAGTACATTTCCTATTCCAATTTCAGCATTATTTGTCTCGGCAGCAAAGTTTTGTGCATTCTGCTCATGTCCTTTGGAACGGTAATGGGCAGCTAAATGAGGACGTCGCATAAAAGATACTTTGCAAACCTCGCAGCTGTAAAAAAATGAAGCATAGTTTTTAAAATTGTTTTATGAATTAAATCTGAAATACTCACTGAAAACTACGAATTCCTGAATGACTGAGCATATGTGTCTTTAACTTATTGCTAACTGCAAAGGCTTTATCACACGTTGTGCATTTATATGGCTTGTAATTTGTGTGGCGACTGTAAAAGTGAAAGATTTTTATAAATAATATATATTTTATTTGGTTTGAATTGGGAAATTCAAATATTTTCAGTAATAATTCAACATCAGAAGAGATTAAAAATTAAAGAATTAACTCTAGAAAAATAGGATGCAGAAACTAGAAAATTTAACTAAGAAAAACAAGACATACAAATTAAGTTAAATCATTGATATTAGGAAAAAGAAAATATACAGGCCTGTTCCAGTTTTCACTTTCGGCAAAATTTGTCGGAAGTAAAAATCTTTAGCTTGTTCTTATATCAATCTGGGAAATATTTTGCGTATTGAATTCACTTTGAGTTTGTGAATTTAAGTCCAACAAAGAGATTAAATATTATTTTAAAATGATTAGCCCAAATGCAACGTCGAAAAATTATATTTTTCGAATTTCGATACAATAGGAAGTGAAAAACAGAGCAGGCCTGACAATTTTTGGACTCTGGTTGAAAATTGTTTGATTTTTTTGATTAATTAAATATTTTTGATTTCGGATTTTTCTTATTACATGCAATATTGATTCGAATTTTAATGACCTTTCTTTCAAAACCAAACAAATTCCTTTATCTAGTTTTGTAGTTCTTATCGCTCCCTTAATTATAGGTATTTTTAATATTACAATTTAAAGTTTCCATCAGTTAGATTGTGAAAGTAACTTACTTGCGTTCATGCTGAATTCGACCGCTGTGATCGGCAAATGTTTGGCCGCAGTACTGACACGGATACGGTTTCTCGCAGAGATGGGCCAACATGTGGCGACGCAACAAATGCGGCGTATAGAACTTCAAGGGACATTCCTTGCAGGCAAAGTTCTTCACGCCTGTGTGCCGCAACAGATGCACCTTGAAATTGCTGGGACAGGTAAAGTGTCTGCCGCACTGCTCACAGATGCAGTCGCGCTTGCGACGCTCACGCTTCAGCTCCACTATCTCATCCTCTGACAGCTTGCTCCAGTTGATACGCGGTGTGTTTGCCGCATTGATGGCAAAGTTGACTGGTGCATAAAGCTTGGAGGCGGGTTTCGAAGGCAAGGAATTGGGCTGTTCGGCATCTGAAGGCTGCTCAGCTTCTGAAGGCTGCTCAGGAACTGTTTCAGTCTCTTCGGTTTGGCCAACATGCCGTGTCGATTGCTCATCCATTTCGAAGTCTTCTGTTACTTCATTTAAATGCTCCAAGTTAACAGATTCATTCTGATCCTCCCTATAATCATACACTGTGATTTCCTCATATGAGACGGATTGTTCCGGCTGCTTATCTTCTTCTTCATCTTCTTCCAAATTGAGATTGTCCACTTCATCCATGTCGATTTCCTGAAGCGCTTCAGCCACGCTTTCACTATTTATAAGCAGCTGTTGTGTCCTGATAATGCGCTCTCGAAATACAATTGCTTCACGCAGCGCAACTTCACAAGGTCCGCAAATATGTGCGGGAAACTCCGATTCCTCTAGCAGCTAAAAAACAATTTAATGAAATCTATCAATGCTGCGTCAAATAATGTCAGTTATACACTTACAAAGAGACCTGTCAATGCTTCTATTTGATGTAACATGATGTTGTCGGGTTGTTCAAACAGATTATTTGCGTTTAGACAATAAATTATCTTGCCACAGGTACGACAACGTGCGGACATTTTATAAACATTTTCCAAAACAAACGCGCTATTTTATTTCCCACCAATTCGCGTCTTTTGTAGGGGTCAGCTGTTATTTAGAGTTGTATCTAGGGTTGTTGATATAATTTTCATATATCGATAGTTATTTTTTGGCAATGATAGTATCGATATAGTTGTGTGATACAATCGTGCGACATCGAACATATCTGTGAATTTTGTTAATATCGATAATAGTCGTTACTGATTTGTCATATTTGCTCATCTATAGCGCAAACGTTTGTTGATTTAAATTTTCAAATGTAAATTGTATAAACAAATGACCAAAAACGACAGATATACAATAAATACCTCAGTATGAAAAGAATAACAATTAATATACATTTTGTTAATGCTTGGTTTATTACATTTATATTACAACTACATTCTTTAATTGCCTTGCATATGTTTGCTGTCGCTGTAGTCGATGCGTATGTAATGCTGTGTGTATGTTTGGGCTGTGGTCTGTCTGTGTGGCAAAAGAGTCATCAAATTACATGTAACGGTAGTCAGTTATCAAATATGAATATGCATATGTTTATGTGTATGTGTACGTGTGTGTATTGTATATAAAACTAGATGCCTAATGTTTAACAGCTGTTTTAAATTTTTTATAAAAATTATTATTAAATAATTAAAGGCAAACATAATCATAATTGTAAATTGCAAATCAAAACTAAATATTTTATACCATTTTGTTTGCACTTGCTTAACTTAAATATATGTATATATATATATGTATGTGTAGCTGCTCAAATTTAATCTTAAACTAATATTATTTCATCATGCTGTTGTTGTTGTTGTTATGAATAATAAATATGTTTTGTGTGTGTGCAGTGGTTGACAGTTGACAGTGTTGTTTATGCAGCGGCTCCATCGATGGGCATGGCATGCAGCACCTCGTCGAGCAGCTGGAGGGCACGATGCAAATGCACCTCGATCCAGCAGGGCGTCTCCTTGATTGATTGTCGTGGATAATCAGGTCCCCATCCCTTGACAAAGCTCAGTCGCAATATACAAAGACGACGCAAATCATCGACTCCAATACCAGCAGCAGCCGTAATGCCTAAAATTCGAAAATTGTTCAAGTCAGCAATTGAATTATTCATTGATATCCATTCATTTTACTCACTTCTGCCGGCACCACCCATTTGTTGATTGGATACACCTGCCACGGCAGCTGCTTGTGCTGCAGCAGCAGCTTGTGCGTTGGTGGCCAGCGAGTGCATCTGCTGGTGGCATTGACGCAAATCAAAAACCTGTAAAATATCAATAAGAAGACAAATTAGATACAAGTAATAAATTTTGGCAACTCAAACGACTTCCAACCTTTTTTAAGGAATTACACACAAAAAAACAAAGAATATAATTTTAGGAAGTAAAGAAAACAAAAAATGGGTATCATAATTTAGGGATTTCAACCAAGGAATATATTCAGATTCGAAAATTAGGGAAAGCCAATATTGAGAAAGGAAAAATTAGGAAAGTACGAAAAGTAGATTTTCGACCGATTGTTTCTATGGCAGCTATAAAAAATAGAAAACCGATCTATACCAAATTTGGTCAGGGTGTATAACACCAACTTAAATGCATATTCTATCAGTTTTTCTCAAACACAAAAAAAAATAGTTCATGCTAAAACTTAATTTTCGACTAAGCGTCTCTATGGCAACTATATGATATAGTGGTCCGATTTGAATCAAATTATTGATGTATATTGTGTCAGATTGGTCGAGATATCTCAAGAAGTTTGTTATACTAAAAATAAATTTTTGGATCTATCGCTCCTATAGCAGCTATATGATAGAGGTTCGATTTAAACAAAAATCAAATTGAGCGTACTGTGTCCAGGAACCTACTTAATTAATTCGTTCGACGGGTGCAATCATCCCGTAATATTCAAAATATTATACTAACTAATGAATAAGCAAGATGAACAAGATTTTAATTAATTTCAGGTACGCGTCGGAGAAAGGAACAAATAAAATAAATAAAAAAAAGGAAGGCTAACATCGCAAATTAAATGGGTTAACAAAATGTTATATCTGTTTTGTTCTCCCAATTTTTTATTTATTATTTGGTCTTCCCAATTATTTTTTTTCCACTAATTTTTGTATTCCTAATTCTGGTTGCCTAATTTTGTTTTTCTAATGATTTCTTTCGAATTTTCGTAATCTGAGTAATATTTTTCGTCATTCATATAGGGAATCGTATATATTATAAGATTGAATGACTTACTTTTATGCACGCTGCCGGATAGATCTTGTGGACTGCATCGCCCGGCGTTCGACCCGCCTCGCGATCCAGATAGTAGCTTTGAACGAACACAGAGTTGTCGCTGAGACAACGCAGCCAGACATCGCCCTCACCGCGCAGATCCAACTGGACACCCTTTCCAATATGCAGCCTATTAATATAAATTAACCATGTTAGGAACCAAATCTCTATAGATGTTGCTAACGTTGGCTCACCTGGCACGCTCCGATTGCTCCGTGCGATGTACATTGCTGAGGGCGCCGAGACAGAAACGATTGCCACCCGAGGGATCTACATAGCCATCGATGATGACATTTGGCTTGGCGGAGGGCACTTTAAACGTCTCGCCCACCTGTGTGTCCAGCTCGAAGTAGGCAATGGAGCACCAGTACTCTGGTGCAGGCTGGCGAGATAGCAGACGCGGCTGTTGTTGCTGCTGCTGCTGTGGAGGCGCCTGTTGCGGCGATGCTAGATCACCGGACATTGATGAATTCCCTGCAATTAAACAAGATTAAATAATATTCATTTCCAATAGTTGGATTTTTACTTACAGTAAGCGCCAGGCAATGAGCGAGGATCAGGCGGCTGCATGGACTGTGTGTAGGTGAGTGTATTCGGTCCAGTCCAGGTGCCGGCAGAGCCACCGCCGCCGCCGCCTCCACTGGACTGTGCACCAACTCCACCACCACCACCAGAATTGTTTGCCTGGTTGCCAGCTGTCGATTGTTGCTGCGATGAAGGAGGCTGTGTTGATCCATAGTTGCCAGTGTTGGCATTCTGGCCAACCGGTTGTGATACATAGCCATTCTGTTGCTGGGAGTGAACACTTGTTTGACCAGTGCCACTTGATGCACTGTTACTAAACTTGCCCACGTCATTGGCTACGTTTTGCATTTGTCCGCCTGTGGATTGTGCTCCATAGTACTGGCCACCAGTGCCTGCAGCTCCGCTGGAATTACTGACACCGTTGGGTCCATTGGGTCCGCCACCCGGAGGCGGCTGTTGCTGTTGCATGGCCATCGAGGATGGATCTGTGGGTGAGCTGGCCTGAGCATGATGAACGCCGTTGCCTTGCGCGCTCTGTGCTTGTGTGGGCGGGGGTGGTGGCGCCATAACAGGCCCGGGACCAGGATTCATGGCACTCATGCCCGGCATGCCATGAGGTACGGCTGCAATAACATACAAGTTGTGAGTCAAGTTGAAATTGAAGGTGGAAATGCAGAAACAAGCAAATAAATTCAAGAAACAACATAAAGAAAATAACAAACGCTTACAAAGAGTATGCGGCGCTGGCTGGGATTGGGATTGTTGTTGTTGTGGTTGCTGCTGTGGCGCTGCCTGCTGCTGTGCAGCCTGGTTGAGCCGAGGTGGCGGCGGTTGCACCATCCACGAACTGCGCGGCCCGCCACTGTCCGTCGGCTCGATTTTTGGTATTGCACGACCGGCAGCAAACATTGCACTCATTTGATTAGCATCGGTGACTACAAAACCAAAAAAGTAAGCGAAATAAACGAAAAGGAAAATCAAGCAACCGAAACTTATGTCTACAAATGTAAATCCAAGGCAAATAAGCATGATAATCAGAAAGAAAGGATATATTCGGCATGCCGAAGAATAGATACACTTGCAGGAGATTGTATAAAGCTTTTGACTGAACCGAATCATGATATAGACATTCAGGGATGTCACAGAAAACAAAACCAACCGAAAATCTCCCAAAACTCTAAAGATTTTTGAGAGATTTTCGTTTGGTTTCGTTTTCTGTGGCAACCCTGAATATCTGATGATCAAGAATATATATATAGGCGTCTGCTACGTCTTCTTTAATGCGTGGTGCAATAGAGATTACTGATTATCATACCGTAGTCACCGGGCCCGGGTCCCTGGGGCGGATAACCATAGCCACCCGGGCCAACCATCTGCGTGGGATGATGTTGTATGGTGCCAATGTCGTTGCCATCGATGTCCATGCCGCCAACCAGAGAGCCGGCTGAGTATTCATCTTTGACCAGGCGACTGGGACCCGACTGCAAACTGAGTCCGGACAGATCGATGCCCGGCGAGACGACACGCTCGTAATGGTAGGGATTCACGCACACCGAATCGCATTTGAGATCGAAGGCAAAGGCGCAGTATTTGACGTGCTTCAGCTCGTTCTTGTGAAGATCTGGCCAACGCCAAATGCGGGCATAGATCACATGTGGGAATCCCTTGCGTCCGGCCACCTGCAGTCAATAAACGAAATCAAGAATTTAATATACATACATACAAGTACAACTGTCGCGTATCGCGACCGGAAATGCCACAAAATCAACAAACAAACAAATACAAACAAATACTATTCTATACCACACACAGTGAGTGTGGCGATAAGAGAGAAAACTGAATTGGAGAACTAATACAATAACTGAAAACTGACGCGACGCTCTTCTCACCTGCAAGCGACCGTCAAGCGTGCGCTGGATGGTGACGCATTTGCTTGGATGGGCGCCGTTGGTGGTAATTGCCGTTATCAGTGAATCCAATTCGTCTCGCTTCTCCTTGAGCTTCTTAACCAGCGACTCGATGGCCCGTTTGGCAAATCCCTCGCTCTCCCCGCCCTGCCGATGGCACATCAGCGAATGCACAATGCTCAGGCAGGCATCTGCCGATGTGGGTGCATTTGAGGGCGGAGGCGGCGGCATTTGTACCATGTCACGGACAATAACTGTGCACAAAGTTAAAAAAAAGAACAGTTAGTTAAATGACTGATAGGACATAATAATAGACAACTTACTGTCCTGCGGCGCTACAGCTCCGTACATGTGGGCGGGCGGTCCGTTGGCCGGTCCGGCCATGCCAAAGTCCTGGGCAATGCCCAGGCCACCGCGTGCATGGGCATCCACTTCGGCGTTGTTTGTGTCGCCGCCGTCACAAAATCCGTATCCAGCTGATGGCCACAAAGCGCTGCCGAAAGCGTTGCACAAAAGCAGCGCCAGCTAAACTGCACCAAACAAAGAGAAGCACGCGAATGTGCGCACAAAACAAAACGGGCAAGTCAGCGACCGTTGCCGCTCTCTTCTCCGTCTCCTTCTCGCTCTCCCCTTCTGCAACTGTCGCTGCTAATGTATGTAATTGCTCCAAACTGCAAAGCAGTTGTTGTAAATTTACATCAGTGTGTGCAAAAGAGAGCGCCTTTGGGGGTGTTACGCACACATTGAAAATGCTTATAAGCACGCACGCACACACACACACACACACGCTGTTAAACTTGAACTCCCACAAAGCTACCGTAATTATGGCAACAGCAAGGCTTTTCTTTGCAGCTAGGAGTGCTGCTTCAGCTCCTCCTCCTCCACCACCACCTCCACCGCCTTCTGCTTCACTTAGTTAGTTGTCCGGCAGCAACAGTAACTCTTGCACACAAACAAACTCATGCATTCACTGTGTTTGTCCAGTTTTGAGCATAACTTTGTCTCGATGTTTTTAGGTTTATGAATTTGCTGCGTCTTTCTTTATTTATTTCTCAGCTCGAAATTGCACTAAATAATTTTCCGTTTTCCACTAGGGTTGCTGACAGTGTTGCCAACTTTCAAGAAGAAATAAAGTTTCCGATCTGGTTTGATTTTTTTGGCGCCGACGTCTCGGCGGTTGCCCATCCGGTAAAAGTTTCCGATCTAGTTTGATTGCATTTTTCAACCCAGTTTTGGAATTTTGTTTTTTATTTTCTAGAATTTTTTGAATTTTTGCATAGTATTTTTTTAATTTTCTTGAGTTTTTTCGTTTTTAATTTGCAGTTTTTGATCAGTGATGAGACGGCAGAAGCGCCACCTACCGCGGGTTTGACGAACTAACTGTACCCAGAGTGATGATATTTAAAACTCATCGATATGTCACTTAAGAACCATATCGATTGTTCAGAAGAGGAAGAATGTTAATTTTGTCGATGCCGAAAACGTAAACGAAAAACAAAAAGCTGAATTAAAAATATAAAGTGGTTTTATACATTTTTGGCAAATATAAAGAGTATTTGATTTGTAATTCAATTGTGGAAAATGAGCACGCCAGCCAAAAACAATGGCACAGGGCTGGAGGACGTCAACATACCGGGACAGGCGTTTTTACGCGAAGCCCTGACTTCGTGTACGGATCCATTGAAAGCCATCGAGAGTTTCCAACTGGAGAATGGTGTGCTGTTGCCATCGTTGCGTCCGATGCTGCCACTATTGGATTTGCATGGAGTGCGTCGTCTGGACTTTCATACATCGCTGATGGAAGAGCTGCGCGACAAACTGATTGCCCACATCAATGAGCTGGATCAGAAGGATCCGCGAGAGCGCGAAAAGAAGCTAAAGGAGCTGCTGGTTAAGAGCTTTCCCGTTGTGCGTGTGAAATACTTGCGTCCGGTGGTGATGGCCATACTGCGCAACACTCAGCACATTGATGACAAGTATCTACGCATTCTGGTGCGGGATCGGGAACTCTATGCGGATACGGATACGGAGGTGAAGCGACAGATTTGGCGGGATAATCAGTCGCTGTTTGGTGATGAGGTGTCGCCGCTTCTCTCGCAGTATATTCGCGAAAAGGAGCACATTCTATTCGATCACACCAATCTGAATAATTTGTTTTTCCAGCCCACACCAAAGGTGCGGCGACATGGTGAAGTGGTCCAAAAGCTGGCCAACATGATCGGGACCAGTGTCAAGCTGTATGACATGGTCTTGCAGTTTCTGCGCACGCTCTTTCTGCGTACCCGCAATGTCCACTATTGCACACTGCGCGCTGAGCTCTTGATGGCACTCCATGATCTCGAGGTGCAGGAGATCATCTCGATTGATCCGTGCCACAAGTTCACTTGGTGTCTGGATGCCTGTATTCGCGAAAAGAATGTGGACATTAAACGCTCGCGGGAATTGCAAGGATTTCTGGACAACATCAAGCGCGGCCAGGAGCAGGTGCTCGGTGATCTGTCCATGACACTCTGTGATCCCTATGCCATCAATTTCCTGGCCACCTCGGCCATCAAGATACTGCAGCATCTCATCAACAACGAGGGCATGCCTCGGGATAATCAAATATTAATCCTGCTGCTGCGCATGTTGGCACTGGGATTGAGCGCCTGGGTGATGATCGATTCGCAGGACTTTAAGGAGCCCAAGCTGGACAGCCAGGTGGTGACCAAGTTTCTGCCAGCACTCATGTCGCTCATGGTGGACGATCAGTGTCGCAGTCTGCACGGAAAGTTGCCACCCGATGAGCGGGAATCGGCTCTGACCACCATCGAGCACTCGGGTCCCGCTCCGGACGCCGTCGAGGCGTACATACAGGAGAGTTCCGTGGCCAGCATACTGGCCATGTACTATACGCTACACTCGGCTCGCACCAAGGATCGGGTGGGATTGCTACGGGTTTTGGCCATATTGTCGGCCTGCAAGGATGATCGCGCCTATGAGGATCCCTTCCTGCACTCCCTGATTGCCCTGCTGATACCCATGAGCGAGGAATTCGCAACCGAGGACTTTTGCACAACGCTCTTCGATGAATTCATATTCGCCGGCCTGACACGCGAGAATGTGACATCGAGGCACATGTTGAAGCTCCTTTGGTATGTGCACAACAAGTTGCCCCTCGGCCGCCTTGCCACCCTGATGAAGGCCATGCAGCCAACGACCGCCCACAATGAGCACATCCACAAGCTCTACGAGACGCTCCAGGAGCGCATTGGCACAGTCACGGCAGTCGAGACACCAATCGCCGATCTTCCGCCGGCTGACTTTGATTCTCCACTCAAAAGTGTTCCCACTCCGGGACCGCATTACAGTGCTCCGTGAATCCCTTATAGATCCCACAAATATATATTCGTATATGTAATTTAAGTTATTTGTAATCCCAACTTATATACCTAGTCTTGTCTATTTACTCAATTTTAACGAGAATGTATTTCAAGTGCATTTCGAAAGTACATTTTTTTATGACAATTTATTAAATTTTTTTCGCTTAGTTTTTATTTCAAATGTCTTTCATTTAATAGACTTCTAATTTGTGAAATATTGATAATAATATATGTATAACTAGATAGTTCAATAAGTTAATTTTGTTGTTGAATTTTTTATTATTATTATTATTAAATAAATTTAAGTTAATCGCTTTTTTGGCTAATTAAAGCAAATTGTCACAATGTGACGCAGTGTCAACCCAGCATTATTTGTTCACACTCTCCCGATTATCGCCAGAGCAACTCTGAAAATGGCCCTGGTGCTTCTTTCACCACCTCTAGCGCACTTCATTTAGATATTTCATATATTTTGGTTGTGACGCAGTTCAGAAAAAAGAAGCCAAATACTGATCAAATCGCAGAGGCATCCGGGTAAGTTATCTGAAAAGTGTTTAATTATCATATTAACATTGTTATTAACTTTTATTCAATACGAAAAACGAACTTTTGATGGTACAATAAGCTGAGAAAGTTTTGTGTCTTTCCATTGCCGTGCGCCACGCGTTTCTTCCAATAAGAATGTGTGTGTGTGTGTGTGACGAAATAGTATAAGGTTATTACTTTATTTATTTTTTTTTATTCTTTTAAATAAACGTTGCCACGAATGTAAAAATGTAATTGAATTTAGCAATTTAAAGTGTCAGTGCATTATCACAAATGTATTTCAATTGCTTGATATTTAATTGCCATAAATGGAGCTGTTGCTGCTTCTGGAAACACACATACAAGTGCATTGCGCTATATGTGAAATAATGAACCACCTTTTCCCCGCCCCCGTTTCGTTCATTAAGAAAATAAATCGCTTGGCAACAGCAGCGTGTGTGTGTGTGTGTGCGTTGTGTGTGTGTGCGTTGTGTGTGTGTCGCTCAAATGTTTCGTAAAGCAAGCGAAAGGTGTCGCCACAGAGAAAGATCCTTTAAATGAAAAGGGTCCTTTGAAAAAGAGGATCATTTTTTAAAAGGATACTTTTGAAAGAAAAATATTGAATTTTGAATATTGCATTTTATAAATGTTGCAGAATTATTGTCATAATTTTCTCGAATTTTTTTTGGAATATTATTTTGTTAGAAAAATAAATATTTCATTTAATTACGCGCCAGATTGTGGCGGTCGGGCGATATCGATATCATGTCGAAATATGCATCTCAACATATGTTGCGCAACATTTGTTCCGTCTCTCTCTACTCTCAACCTATGTTGCTGGCAACATTTTCACATTACTTTTGATTCGTCTGTTCTTCTCTTTCGATTTAATCGTCAGTTTACATTTGGAAGCAACAAAGCAAAGTACCGTTTGGACTGTAACAGAGTGTGTGCGTGTGTAATTTGTATGTGTGTGTTTTGCATAGAAATTTTTATAATTTGAATTTAAATTTAAAAAAAATATAGCACCTACATGCAAAGTGAATGTTTATATAAATAAGTAGCCTAGCAAAGTTAACAATAACAACAACATATAAGATGTGCAGCTGATGGGAAAAACCTACCACTTTTAAACTGGTGTGTGGGAAAAATCGATCCACGAACTGTGTGCAAAGGAAAGGAAGCAGAGAAGAGAAAATGTTGGCTTAAACAAAAGACTTTGACAACAACAACAACAAGTTCACTGTGATACAATTTGCAGTACAAATTAGTTAAATATACTTAGTGTAGCCATTCTAACAAAGAACCAATCGAACACAACAACAACTACACTTATTTTCAAGTGCAATAAATAAATTTCACCAAGATTCTCAACTAAAAAATTCATCTCAACATTCCTGCGCAACATATAAAAAAAAAAACATCAAAATGGCTGTAAAAACGTAAGCATATTATATTATAAATTAATGAAAATGTTCATTGCGTGCAGAAAAAAAGGCCTTAATTTTTGTCCACTATGAAATCGTATTGATATATAATAAAGGATATGTATGTATGTATATATATATATATAAGATATACATTGCATATGTATATACATATTGTGTAAGCATTTGTTTGAATGCAGAAAAAAAGAAAACGAAAAAAATGTAGAAACAATTTACGTGTTTGTTTCACTTCTCAATTCGTTTCCCAGCTGTTTGAACATTTTGTTTTTGCATGTATGTGTGTGCGCTCATGAATGCGAACGTCTGTTTATGTATGTGTGTGGGAGGAGTGGAGCTGTTATTCATTGGGGTAATGGGGAGAGAAACTATGCTGGTACTCCAGCAGTACAGTTACTCAAACCATTATGCTCATCAGTTGCTGTGCTATATACTTTTGCAATTTGAGTGACTTGGACGCTAAAAGTCTATTTATTTACCCCAATATTCTGTATAGTTTTACTTTGTTTTCTCATTGTCTTTCCTTTTTTTTTTTCAACGCACAAAGCAAGCTCCAACACTATGACAGTGTTTCATTTCCAAAGCGTTCTTCTCTCTCTCTCGTAACACACACACTCACAGTGCGCAAACAAAGAGTTTTGAATGTGTGTGTGTTCGTGTTCCCATTTGGATTTTCGCTTTGTATTCTTTACAGTGTGAGTGCGAGCTTCAAATTGCGTCAGCCAATTGAAAATGTATTTATACTCGATGTTGTAGGTAATATTTACATACCCCAAAACTTTGACAAGTTTTTCTTAACTGTTTCAAAACTAGTCTCTAGATAATGTACACAGAAAATATGAAATCTCTTTGCAAGATTTTAGCTGACTCTTCACTCAATTTTGGCTTTTTGTCTCTCTCTCTCTCTCTTTGCTTGATTTCACCTTCAGCGTATTTTGCTTTCTGGGTCATATTTGTTGATTTCAATTTGTTGTTGTATGTAAAAACCACATAATAATGCAACATTTGTAGTTTTTTTTTATATAAATTTATTTTATATGCCTCTTTTTTATTTTTGATAACCTCCATTTGTATGTGTGTGTTTTTCGTGGGTGATTTTTCTTTTGGATACCCGTTGGTTTTGTTTGTTTCTTTATATACATATGTATAAAGACTTTAACTATTGCTTTGGCCATCTTCTTTGGCGTCTTTATTGTTGTTGTTGTTGTAATTGACTACAAGGCGTTGGCGCGCATTTTTGTGTGTGTTTCATTGTTGCTTTCTCGGGTCATTTATGTACGCCTGTGCGTGTGTGTGTGTGTAAACATAATTCATCTATTGTAACAGAGAGAGAGAGAGAGAGCGCAAGAGAGAGCAGCCATCTTGATCTTGCCTTGAGTTGACTTGTGCTCATCCTCCCCACAAATTACCCGTCAATCCGACTCTCTATCGAGATTTCACTTGTAGTGATGCTCTCTTGTCCAATTATGTCTACCTGTATCTTTCAAAATACTCAAAATATCTCGTTACTGTCTGCCAAATTTTCGACAACTGTCGCCACAGACGAAAGTGAAATTCGAGTCCCTAAACTTTCGAGATATTTAAAACTTAGGCGACAGCTGTTTGTCATTTGATGAGAACAAACCCAAAAGTGACGCATACCCGAAAAGCGTTGAGCTCAGCTTTTGTCTACTTGGCAACCCTGCCATGCAAATGAGCTCAATAAGCGAAAGTTAATCTAGTGTCATGTTGAGAAGACTTTGCAACCCTCCTCCTGTGGCGGTAATCCGAGTTGCTGTCGAGTTGCCACAATGGCGGACAGCTCGTGCCAAAGCGACTTTTGGACAGTCCACCCCTTTTTCGGATTGTTGTAGCTATTTCTATGTTTTTTGTTGTTTCTTTGCAAAGGTGGGTCTCTAATTCAATTGAGAGGTGCTGACACATTCCATTGGCTGAGCAGCAGCTGCTGCTGCAGCTGATATCGAAAAACGACCTGGCAACGCTGCAGCAGCTGCCGACGTCTCTCGATCCTATTGTTGCTTGGCTTTGTGATTGGAAGTGGAACGTGTGTAGTGGTAGTGTAACTTGGACTGGAATGATTATGAGTTCGATAAGATCGATTTGCTTATCGCAGTTAACGTCATGGAATGCTACATAAAACGATTGATAAGGGGAAGCTTATAAGTCATTGTTGGGCATTGATAACGTCGTAATGTCGTAATATCTGTTATCTAAGCGAGGTATCCGGTGGGCGTTTGCTTGTAATGCATCTACGTAACCATATGAAAAACTGAATAGCAAAGTTCGATTTATTTACGTCCATTTCCCGTCTCTTATCTACACTATTCTTCGTACAGCTGACCGTAAAGTAGATTTCGAAAATGGAAAACACTCACGACCATCATGAGAATGACAAATTCTTGAATGCATTTCTCATTTGACCTCACGATAATGAAAACTAATTTTAAACACTTAATGTTTTTATATTTACTTTTTACTCTACAATTTGCTGAATAATTCGAGCGATAATGGAAATGCAAATACAATCAATTCAAACGAGTCCATTGACAGATAATCGAGACGGGCCTTAGACGGCAATACACACATACAAACATATGTATGTATGTATGTTGTTGATAGCGAATTGGGCACGGAACTGGAACTGAAAGAATGAGTAGGAAAGGAAAAACTACTGAAAAGCAAAGTTCATCGCATGATTTTGATTCAATTTTTAAATGCTCAGCGAATGAGAATGAGAGGAATGGGAATAGAAACAAGAGTACAATGCCCCACGACTGACTAAATAACGGACGTTTGGCGGCTTAGATTTGTTTAAAATTTGTCTTTTCCTATTGTTTATTGTATATACAAGAATAGGAAGTAAACAAAAAAAAAAAATTCATTTGTTTTTTTCACTTAAAAATGTAATAAATTATAAGCATGCCACAGTCCACAGGCAGCTGCTGCGACTGCGCTCTTCCAGCGACCTTTTCTTGTTTCCGTTCTCTCTGCGTTTCGCACTTAGAGCTGTCATGGATATTTACATACATACATACATACATAGGCGTGTGTGTGTGTGTGTGTATGCAAGCAAGTGGGGTTGAAAACTAATTTTGACGACGCACAGTGGGACAATGCTTTGCAATTTTGTCCCATTCAATTTGTCATTTTGCTTTGCAAAAAGAAATTATATTGAGCCAATAAAGTTGAATAATATTGTCTGTGCGTATTGTACAAGACAAATTATCAAAAAATCAATTTTATTTGGTCGGAAACAATATTGATTAAAAACTAAAAAATCAGTCGACTTTGATATATTAATTTTAAAATTACATCCAAGCAAAACATTATATTTTTTTTCACTCTAATGCCATAGTGTCCCACAGTGCGACGGCTGTGCGGCTTCCTGGGTGTTGTGCTATGATGTAAATACATATTTACAGTGGATATTTTCAGTTGGGGTTGCTGGTTGAACTGGCCGCCCTTAAACAGTTCGTTGCACAATTTCAGGTGATAATTTCATCAAAGCCAAAGTCGTAACGAACATTTTTTGTTATTTTTAGCCCAAGGGTTGCGTACCGTATGCAATATGGGAATGGGTTCCACAGTGCCACACGAATGAATTGACTTGGGTTTTCTAAGCGTTGCAAAGTGTCAGCTTTTGGTTCCACTTTGTGTACCTGTTTCTATGTTTGCTACGTGACGTGAGGTTTTCACATTTACTGTTGGTGTTGTTGTTGCTTTACTTTTGGCTGATGCAATACCAACTGCAGCCAGTTAAATCTCTCAAAAGCTTTTTCGGTGAGATCTGCTTTTGAGCAGTAGCTTCCGACACAGCTACAAGTGACTGTCATTTGTTGACCTTCAGCAGCTTTTTTTCAGTACACAGGCCATACATCAATTAAGCGCTGATAAATGAATAAACCGTTGAAAAGCATAAAATAAAACAACAACACTGTGCATAACAAATGCCGTCTCGCTTGTGAAGGTAACATATTGCAACTATCGCTATCCCGTTTGCTCTTGCGTCTGTGCGTCTGGTTTAATGAAATAGCAAAGCAAAGCGACGCAAATAAAAATGACGAAAATATTTAGTAAGCTTTTTTAAGTTGCTGCTATTGTTTTTTTGATTTGTTTTGATTCTGTTGTGCACTTTGTTAAAATAACAAAGACAAACGGACGCAGACATAATTCGCTTTCGTTTTATGTTTATGTGCTTATTACTTACACTCTCCCTTTTTTCTCTTTTTTAAATGCTTTTAAAACTTTACTTAGGCATAAGTACATATGCATATATATGTGTGTGTGTGAGTGAGTGCATGTGTGTGCATATTTATGAACAGTGGCTCTCAGCTGATTTCATCCACAACTTTTACTTATTTGAAATGTTAAAACATTTATATTTAAAAAAATAAATTAATTAAAAATAGAATCATATTTAATTTTAAATTTAATATAAATATTTTTATCTTATTTTAAAATATATACAGTTAAAAATACAGTGGGTCAAATCAGCTGTGAACCACTGTACATGCACAAATATGTATATATTTCACACCTGAGCAGCTGACCCCCCCTTACTCGCCCATCCTGTCCGTCTTCAAAGTTACGAAAATAGGCAAAAAGTGAAATTTTTTTACAAGCGCTCGCAAATGTTGGCCAAGTGGTTGGCGGGTAGTAAACGACAAATACCAACAACAACAAGCAGCCTAGGTATAGCTCGTGTATAAATAAAAACAACTACACACACTGATACACACACACAGGCAGTCAGACACATACACAATATCACTGTGTACGTGCTTTGCGTCAGCAGAGCGCGTAATAATATTTTTGTTGCTTTTGAAAATATGCGAGAAACCAAAAAAAAAAAAAAAAGAGCAAAGACTAAAAAATAATTCGGTTTAGAAATTGTTGAAACTAATTGGAAAACTTATAACCAAACATGCATACATACATACTAATAATATTTACATATTTATCTATTTATGTAAGTTTGTATGTGATGAACCTTGAACGAGATCAATAGAACGATTTCTCTGTGTTTGCCCAGAAGGCCACATAACATAATAATATAAATAATATTGTAGGTTTACACTACATTTACAGTAAGCAAACCAACTAACAATACACACGCACACACATACATATACATATATGAGTCTCATAAGCTGTCTCATAAGACAATTCAAGTTTTGAGTTCAGTTCTCATCCTCTCTCTCTTTCTTTTCTTTTTTTTTTTGTTTTGGTGTTACGCTTTGTAAAGTTTCATGTTCGCCAAAGCGTAGAGTTAAACTTTGACCTGTGCTTGGGGGGGTGCCGTTAGTTTGGCGCTTTTGTGAGATTTCAAACTCATTAAATGCAACGTCATGCTCTCTCAGACCCGAAAACTAGTTTTGTGGGTGGACGACCTTGAATTGAAATGGCTCAAAACCAATCGGTTAGTTTCTTTGTTTTGCTTGTCGAACGGAAGTCAAAAAATAAGTATGATTCGCCTTTTTTTTTTAAATATAAAAACATTTCATACTCTGCGTCACATTCATTGGTTAGCTGATTCATATTATGTTGTATTCATATTAAGTTGAAGAGATGATTAAGGTGCGGTTTTTTTTTGGCGAAAGTAATCGCATTCTATATAAAATTATACCTGATTCACATTTAAAACGAGTTGAAAACTCAAAATGAACTTGAAAAAAATACCTTTTTTGGAATTTTTAAGTATGTTTTGGGGTATTTTTAGCCTTGTGAACGGGTTTTTGTTAATCTAGCCATGAAACAGGCTAATGGCAACTGTTATTAAACACATTGTTAACACTTGAAGTTGCTTAAATCGTTTGGCGCCAGGGACACATATGTTTACAATTTGAATACTCTTCTCTATAAATAGTCGACAATATCCCATTTTTCAATTGTGGAGCAACTGGAAATCATCTTGCCACACTCTCAAGTTTCTTCAATTTTGTTGTTGGTTTTATGTCATTTATCAGCTCTGTTTAGATTATTTAACATTATGTTTTGACTATTCTCCTCCATCATTTGTGCTAGCATCCAGAGAAAGCTTCTCTGACGCTTGTTGCTTTTGTTATCTCTCTCTCTCTCTCAATCTCTCTCTTCGATGCTCTTGTTTATGTTTGCTTAAGTGTACGTGTGTGTGTGTGTGTGTGTGTGTGTATGTTTGTGTGTGTATTATTAGCTGGATGGCGAACGTTGAATTGGAACAAGATGGCGGCCACTCTGTTTACTCAAGTGCGCACAGTGAGCTTTTGTTTTAGTGTTGTTCTTTTCTTTTTTTTCTTAGCAAATCCGTATTCGTAGTTTTTTTAATCGATCACTTCAGGGAAGTAAGTTCGATAAACAATTGTCTGTCAATTTGCAGTAAATTTTGTGTGTGACATAAACACACACAAAGAAACAGTCTATTTACGTTGCTCGCCTTGAGCCAACGAACGCCTCCCCTATCACCCCGCCCCACCCCATAGCCTTGTGACATGATTGTGATTTGAATAAAAATGTGAACAATTTCAGATTTTTGAGGTCAAGAAATAAATAAAATGTATATCAATGTCAACAAGTATTATTACAAACATTTGCCACACTGTTCAGGTGGCAAAGGCACTGGGAATTTACTCTGAGTGCAGTTCTCATCTTGTATAAAGTTCGATCAACGTATTGAATACAGTTATAACAAATTGTAAAATAACAAAACATTAACATAAATAATTGAAATTTTAAATATTTCGACATTAAATAACATCATTTGACATTTATACACTTCACAAAAATATATATACAAATTTTACAACTCTTTTATTTTTTACAATGATTTATTAACAATTTTTTTATTTAATTGCGCAATTTTTGCAGCGCGTAAGTTTTACATTTTAGCAACAAAGGTTTTTCCACTCTCAACGGGAAATCTATACAAGAGAAATCGATAGCTCCAAAAGCGATCAATCACATACACTGTAAAAAAGTTTCAACGTCTTGAGTTTATTATCGTAACAAGCATTGAGCGAACACATAATAAACCATTTTGACGATTGAAATTATACATTATATACATATAATCATTATATTATATTTGATCAGCGTACGTTTTGACTGACTGATCGACACGAAATATATAAAAGATATAGAACTAGATATATCGTATATAAACGTTGTCATCGTCGTGTCGTTGTACACTGCAAAACAATTGTCATTTAATATATTTATTTATATTTATTCATTGTTGAGGGCGTTTTGTTTGTTTAACTGTTTGCAAATTGTTGAAAGAATTGCATTAAGGTTTTTTGAGCCATCTACAGAGCAATCAATAAATTTCCACTTTATTCTAAAACTTTACTCAATTTTTCAATTTCTTCGGCTCTGGGTTCTTAAGACCAGTGTGTGCACCACAAGTAGCAAACAGATTGGTTTATTTTCGGTTGCAATTGCGCTAACAGTGGATTAATAATATTACAAAAGAAAACAAAAGAATACATTCATTTGTTTAAATATTCCCTGAAGCGTTGCATTTCGGTCTTGATTTCGAGCTACAGATTGAGAGAGCACTTAATTGCATTTTTGTGATCTCGCTGATATCTTGGCAACAAACCATAAATATATTTATAAAAGTTGGCTTGAAATTTCGTATTGGGCTTTGCTGAAAATAAAATCATATATCAAACAATTTCAATAAGGGACAAGAGTATTTGTGGCCTAAGACGCAACTTGAAAATTTCATTGCGTTTTTTCTTGAAACTTGAAACCAAATCAAATCCTTGCCATATATATATCAATATAACAGGTACTAGGCCAGCCCTCACAATGTCTGTCCCTGTACGCTACTCTGCTGCCGCCGAATACGCCGTCGTTGATAGTGGTTTGGATAATACTCTAACCCAAGAAGAGCAATACCACAGACAACAACAGCAACAATATCAGCACCAGCAACAGCACCAGCATCAGCAGCAACAACAACTCGAACAGCAGCAATACGAGCAATATCAACAACAACAACAACAATACGAACAGGAGCAACAAGAGCAGGTTCTATTGTATTGCCAATTGCAACAGCAGCTGGAGCTGGAGGAGCAGGTGCAAGCGGAGGCGGTGCGGCAGCAGCAGCAGCAGTTGATGCAGCAGAGGTCATCGATGTTGATGTCGTCGTCGGGAATGCCAGGTCTTGATTTGCCCAACAACAACACCAATATTAGCAACGTTGCCAGCAACATAAATAATATCAACAATAACAACATGGATGCCATTAGCATTAATGCCATCCTGGTCGATGATGAGCAACCATCAACATCGGCTCAGGCAGCGGCAGCAGCGGCAACAGCAGCGTTAATTGGTGGCAAATCAATGGCAAACAATGGCATCGGCGATCACAATACGGAGATGCCAACTGATTGGATGAGGATTGTGGACGAGGGTCGGTATGGGACACCGGGTGCTGCTGGCTTGGAATATCAAAAGTTCGAACAACAACAAACACTACAGCAGACACTGGAAACGGAAGCGGAAAGTGTGGTGCCAGCAGCAATTAAGAAACTGGAGGAACAATTAAATGCATTCTCCTCAGATGAACTCTATGAGACGCTTAAGGAGTACGACGCATTGCAGGACAAATATCATACTGTACTGCTACTGCCCAAGGAGTCAAGGGTAAGTTGAAATGATTTCTAAGTTCCCTATAGACTATTACATCATAAAAATGAAAAGTTATTTGAAAGACTATTTTCCTAGTACTTCCTTCCTTCCTTTCTATCCTTGTTTTGGCTTTCTTAAAGTTAAAGTTCTTAGTTTTATTGTTACATTGTCTAACACTAAGTGTATTTTGCCATTTACAGCGTGAGGTGACAGCAGGTGGACGCGATGGATCAGCGTATGTGCTGCGTTGCTTGAAGATGTGGTATGAGCTGCCATCCGATGTCCTGTTCTCAGCCATGAGCCTGGTGGATCGTTTTCTGGATCGCATGGCCGTCAAGCCAAAGCATATGGCCTGCATGAGCGTTGCCTCCTTCCATTTGGCCATCAAGCAGCTGGACTTGAAGCCCATACCTGCCGACGATCTGGTTACAATATCTCAGGTAAGTTACACCTCACAAACACACACACACACACAGTGTAGCATTAATTGATGACCATACATTGATTATTTGCAGTGTGGTTGTACCGCTGGCGATCTGGAACGAATGGCCGGCGTTATTGCCAACAAACTGGGCGTACAGATGGGACATGCTCCCATTACATCAGTGAGCTACCTGCGCATCTATTACGCACTCTTCCGCAATTTGGCGAAGGAGATTGGCGGTGATTTCTTCAAGTTCTACCAGCAGCTGATCAAGCTCGAGGAGCTGGAGAATCGCTTAGAGATATTGCTGTGTGATGTTAAGACAACGGTCATTACACCCGCGACTCTGGCATTAGTGCTCATCTGCCTGCATCTTGATTTCCACATCAAGGAATCGTACACCCGAGGCAGTCCCGAACTTAAGCATGTCTTTGAGTACATACTCTTCCTGCAGCAATACATGAGGGTAAGTAATTGGCATAACAATTGAATTTTCTACATAGTATGTCTATATCTAAATGAATTCTTGCTTGCAGATTCCCGATCGCGTTTTCACCTGCGGTTTTAGCATTGTCTCGGGCATTCTGTCCCATTACAACGGACAGAACAAGGCGCCGTACAAGCAGCGGCTTGTCTGGAAACTCTCCAGTCGCACGCTGCGCGTCCTGCGCCCGACCAATCGCTTTTCATCCGATTTACCCACCATCGAGGAGGGTATATCAAATGCTCTAGACGATGGCCTGCGTTCAAGGTAAGTGATTATGCCAATTAACGTATTCAAATATATATTGAGGGAGTTGTAAGAAGATAAAGAGTGCTATAAAGAGTGCTGCTTTAGATATTCAAAGGGTTTACCGAAATAAATATGTCCGTAAGGGCAGAAGAAGGCGTAGAATCTAGTAGATTAGAGACATGTCCATCTGTTTAAACACCATTAACTCAAGGACTTCAATAGCTGGATATGTTCCTGTATATACCAGTCCCTAAATGACCTAAAATTTTTCCCAATCTGATGAAGTTTTTAGGTTATCTAAGTTTCTATAACATTTAAGTTTTTTGTTATTGAAAAAGAGGCGCGCAGGGTTCGTAAATTATTTTTAGCACTATTATGTCGACTCTTTGGACGAATTTGTATGTATGTAGGCGTGTGTATGTGTCGACTGTCGAGTTTGGCGTAAACAAGTTTCTAGAATATACGCGATTGCATTATCACAACACAACAACAGCTAGCGATCAACAACAACCAATACAACAATAACGACAACAACAACGACAACCAAAGAGGCATAGAAAATCATGAGACCCACTGGATGTCTGGCTGGTTTGGCCTGCCTAACTCGTAGCATTTGCCAAAAGTGGTCTGACAACAATAATAACAACAACAACAACACATACACAGTTAGACTGTGAGACACACATACATCTATGCAGAGATGTTTTTTTTTTTTTTGTATTTATATTGCTTTGTTTTGTCGACGAGTGTGCGTACATACATATATGTTTTTCGACAACAATCTTATCAGAGAGCAACAAGGTGGGAGGAGTGTGCCACACAAATACATACATATATATATATATATATATATATATATATACGAGGGTTGTCACAAAAACATTTGATAATATACATTTTGAGAAATTCTGTCGCCCAAGTGCGTCAATTGTGGTGCGTGGGTTGCTCGTCTGACACTTTTCCTTCATTTCATTGACATTGCTTCAATATTTCAATTGCTTCATGGCAAGACCTTGACACTTTCCCTACCAAATATGCCATCATACAATCTTTTGTTTACTTCCCAGTTTATAAACAATATAAAAAAATAAAAAACAGTTCCTTGTTTTTTCAATAAAGTTAAAACAAGCTCAAATTGTTGATTATTTTACTTAAACTTGACCTTCAGTTCGCCTCAACTGAGAGCAAAGTTCGCTAAACCGAAAATGATATAAAAAGCACACAAATACATATGTACATACATATATATTATTCTAGACTTTTGGCAAAGGGTATTAAGTTTTCACTGCAACAATTATTTGTGGTTGATTTGATGGCCTTTTGTTGTAGCCGTTGTTAACTTATCTGATAATTTGATGCCTTCAAATTAGTCATAAACTGTTGAGTTCAATGCACCTTGTGACTTTCGCAAGTGTGTTAATGGAGGATAGCAGAACGGGGATAGGGGACGGGAGAACCGTATTGCAGTTGTGCAAAGGTTGTTTTTCTGTTGTATAATATATATGTATTTCAAATCAGCTGATCAATTTGATAGGCAACTTGAACGATGACGACCTTCAACTTGAAATGGAATTGAAATGGCATTTGATTGATAATAATGGTGTTTAATTTGTTGTTGTTCTTTTTCTTTCTTTATTTGCAGAACCGAGAGTATTAGCTCTGAGGAGGAAGAGGATTGGCCAACTTCACCCATTATTCCAATTTTCGAACAATGTTAGTAGTACCCAGCAGCAAGTAAGCAGCATCCAAGCAAAGCAGCCCCCGAAAGGACAACAATGGGTGGGGCAAGATTGATTGAACAGCAGCAGAGAGCAGACAACAGGAATCATCCATTTACACACTATACAACACATCTGTGGTAGCAGCAACAATTGCAGCATTTGAAAACCAAAACATCAGACATATCCTCGGCTCCATGGGAGCCCATCGATTGGCAACGGCAACAGCAACAACAACAATTGAGAACAATGACAACAACAAATTGAGTAACTGCCCCACAAGTCGATAAGAGAAATTGATTGAGAGAGAAGAGAGAGAGTGTGTGTGTGTAATGGGTGGACGTGTGTATATATTTTGCTAAAGTGCATCATAATTCGTTTAGCATATGCATATATATTATTTACGCTGGTTCTACCATTTAAGAAACTATGAAAAATGCGAAGTCAGCCAGCGCTTCGTTGCGTTAGGCGACAGGCAAAATAATTTTTTCAATTTAATTTGCGGCAAGACAAGAAAAATACGTTACAAAAAAAAAATAACAAATGAAAGAAAAAAAATGCAAAAAAAAAATACAAATATATATAAAACAGAATGCTGCGGACCATCATACAAAAGATTGATGTCGTTCCGGACCATTTTTGAGATCAGTGAAAGAAACACGATTAGAGAATTGATGACGACCCAACACAGGCGTACGGAACGAAACAACAATTTTTTGTCGGTAGCGCTTGGAAAAAAATTCAAAAAAAACCACTTAAACAATCAAAAAGCAACAAAAAAAGAATATCTTAAACTAAATCTTCTATATCCCAATTTAAATTAGTTTAAATAATTTTTATGTTCTCCATGTTTGTTTTGTAAAACACCTTAAAACTTAAAAAAATAAAAAATTAAAACGATGGACCCACGAACACACAAGCCAGAAAACTATAATGTAAAAGGAACAGAGAAAAAAAAAACAAAACTAAAAAAAAACCAAAAAAAGTACAAAAATTCATTAAATATAGACGGGGACAATTAACTGATAGATTAAACTGTTCAAGAGAGACAAGAAAAAAAAATCCCAAAAAACCATCCGATTTATCAGTCGTTTTGGCCGCGCTCAGAATTCAAGAACTATGACTAAGATCGAACAGTAATAATTAATAATTAAAGAAAGCAAAACAAAAAACAATATGTAGTTGTGTGTGTAGTCGACATTTTTGCTCTATATAACAAAAAAGAAAAGTTTAAATCGAATCCCGTTAAACAGATTCGATATGCGGCATTTCAATTTGTTGCCAATAAATAAGATAAATTTATTAAACATTCATAATTATTTCAAATTAAGTGAATTTGTTATTATTTGTTTAACAACAACATCAACAACAAACCACATGATCTTTTGAGAAGAACGAAATGTATTGAGATCAATGCAAATGCAACAACAACAACAACAGTGATCAATTTTATATATTCATAGTTTATGAACATTTCACTTTCTTTTTTGTTATATAATTTAATAACTATTTAATTTATTAAAGCGAAACACTTGTAAAAAAAAAACAAACAAAAAATATATATAAAACAAAAACCATTCATATGTTGTACTAAATATTCTATAGATACTATTATTAAAACCATAGCTTATAGTGTTAACTAAAAAGCAACCAGCAAAAGTAAAACAAAAAAATATCAACAACAACCGCAGCTCCAATTAATAACAATCTTATAAATGTTTTATTTTTAAATTTTGAAGCGCGGCGTTCTGATTAAATATTATGATGCATTAGTACAGAATATATACACGGCAAAAGGGAGTACGAAGAATTACTAAGCTCTTAAGTAGAGCAGAGAAAACTAAGAGATAAAGCAAAAACTACCCGCAGAATGATAAATATTTTAAAAACTTTCTAAAATTCTATTAAACAAACGCAGTTTAAAAAGCAAATGAATAATCGAATCGAATAACGTTCGGTATACAATTCTGTAAATTTTAATAAATGCGTGTGTCACTGTGCACAGTGGCATTCAATTTCTAATGGATATTTGCAAGAAATCCAAATGTTTTATTTACCTTTGTTTGTGTGTGTGTTTGCGTGCGTGTATGCAGCTTCTAGAATTCCTGGGGATGGCCATCTTCCGCCTCTCGTCATCTGACCAAATGTGAGTACATTCTCAAAACAACATTCTAGCAAATTGTCCAAATGTGACATGTTTGAGGCACTCTGCTCCTACACACCCGCAAATGTAAATAAAACATTTTTGCTGTACAATTTTCAAACTATAATCAAACATTACACTACTTTAATGAATGTGCAATAGTTTTTTTTTTTCCCCAATTTCAAAACAACCATGGCAATACTCATGTTTTTTTGTAAGCTAACATTGTACACAATAATGCCGAGAATGTGAAAAGGCGACAACTATTTTAATATTTAAGCGAGAGAGAAAAATTGTGTGTTCATTGCCAGGCTGCAAAACATTTTTAATCTTAGTCTAACTTTAAATGATGGCAAAGTGACAAATAAGCGAGACAACAACAAAACAAACTAACAAAAGGAGTTTAGACTTAAGAAACCATTCTACAATGCAAAACAAAAAACAAATATGCCGTCAACTCTGCTGAGCAGTCGGATATTTTGATTGAATTAATTGTATGTATTTTAAAACTAGCAAATTTTACATGTATTTAGCGCGGAGTTAGTAAAATATTTGCAAGGAGAGTTATTAATCAGACGAATCATTTTAAATAATTAAGAACAAATCTCTCATTATTATTGTAAAGTTTTTTTTTTCTGATTTGCTAGTACATAAACAACATAAAGTTATGTACTAGGTTCAGGCATAATTTAGTTTTAACTTGGATTTTAGATTTCTAAAAACATGTATTTTAAGTTTGAATTTATTTTGTATGCTTGTGGCAATGCAAACAAAATTTTATATATTAACTGACCATGAAAATTGAATAGGTTTAAAGTTTTGATTTTAAATTGAAACTCGATGAAATTTTTACTCATTTTGTAAATTAATCATCACTCATTATTTTAATTTATTTAAATTGTATTTACATTTATCTCGGTTCGTGGCAAGCAAAATGAACAATTAAGTAAGATAACGGAAGAATGTGTAAAAACGGATAGAGCTGTAAAAGAACATAAGAACAACAAAATCGTGATTTAATTCATTGTATACACAGTAAAACCAATAAATGGAAGAAAAAAAGTATTATTAAATGGTAAACAAAAAGTTGTTTTCAATTTATTTTGATTTGAAACTACAAGGTTACAGTTGAAAATAATAACCAAATTTAATTAAATAACATATGACGTCAACGGACCTTTAGATAAAATTTGAATTAATTATCTGAAAAACGTTGCAAACCGATTAAATATCGATATTTCACAATCGCCAGTGCTGGAAAGGGTAGTGTTGGTTAGTACGAAACTGCAGAGTTGCTTTGAAATATATCGATAAAAGGCATGCAGTGTTTTTGCTTGGTGCTGGCAACTCTGTGACACATAACCTTCCTTTTCTAAATAATTTTTGTGCTGTGTACACGTGTTTTCCACAATGGCACCCGTCGAAAAAGCTAAAAAGGTCGCCAAATCGGCCAAAAAGGGCAAGAAGCACCCGGTTAACTCGTACCTGAAGGGTGGCATCTTGCGTTACTCCAAATCCCAGGTAAAATCTCGAAAATTGACATTGAAAAAAACAATATGCAAAGTTAGCAAGTTGATGTGACGCCGCCGTCGCCTGCGCCTTGCAGTGACAGAGGCAGCGACAGCGGCAGAGGCAGCAAAAACAACGTGTGTATGGTGGAAATGTGGCTGATTGTGTTGCTTGTTTGATTTACAGATGTATAAGCGCCGTGCGCTGTACCGCCTGAAGGACAAGAAGCACCCCGTCGTGCAGAAGGAGAAGGTGCCCATCAAGAAGGTGAAGAAGATCGGTGGCCCCAAGAACGGTGGTGAGCGTACCGTCTATCTGCGCAAGCCCAAGGCCAACTATCCAACCAAGACGTTCGTCAAGAAGCGTCCTGGCAAGGCCAACTTCAGCGAGCACAAGCGCAACGTCCGCCGCAACCTGAAGCCCGGCACAGTGCTCATCCTGTTGGCTGGTCGTCATCAGGGCAAGCGTGTTGTTCTCCTCAAGACTCTGTCTTCTGGCCTGCTCCTGGTCACTGGTCCATTCGCCCTCAACTCGTGCCCATTGCGTCGCGTTTCACAGCGCTTCGTCATCGGCACCTCGTCCCGTGTGGATTTGGGTGACTTCAAGGTGGCCGAGCATTTGAATGACGCCTACTTCCGTCGCCTGAAGGCCAAGAAGGAGAAGAAGTCCGGTGAGGCTGACATCTTTGCGGCCAAGAAGGAGCGTTTCGTGCCCAACGAGCAGCGCAAGAAGGACCAGAAGGAGGTGGACAGTGCCCTGCTGAAGGTGATCAAGGCACATCCCGAGGGTAAATTCTTCAAGAAGTACTTGCAGAACATGTTCGCCCTGCACTCTTCCCAATACCCACATCGTCTGCGCTTCTAAGCGAGATCAACACAACAACAACTTCAGTTTAAGGATTTTTAAATACTTTGTACAAGCCCGCTGATTACAACAAATTTGTAAAATAAACAATTACAATACGGAACTCTGTGTCGAGGTATGAAGAAATTACGAGTGTTGTTTATTCTCTTGTTTTTTACTCCTTTCCGGCTCATTCTTCGGCTCGGCTTTAATGGGCTGCGAGTATTCCGGCTGCAGATTGAGAGCGGCCATGAATTTGCGTCTACCATGTATATACCAGAGCATCTCCCGGTATGATCTGGGCAGCACCTCATCCACGATTTTAGTCGCCTGATAGGTCAGATAGAATACATTGGTTGTCGTATGCTCGCCACTCTCAGCATCCCAATTCTTCGCCACTGTCATGACTTGTATGAAGTTCTGGGCAGTGTACACCACATGGGCGGTCATCTGCAGGAATGCGGTTACCTTCACCGGCTGCATGAAACTGATGTCCGAGATGCACTTCAAGATGGGACGACCACTCACATAGATGCTGGCCGTAATGAAGCTAATCTCAATGGCCTGACGCATTAGGAAGCCACCGAAGATGGTGTTGTGTGCATTGCGATTCTCTGGGAATGGATTCATCATTGTCGACCGTTGGCTGTCCTCCATCCAATGGCATTTCGATGGCAACATGCGTTTGTTCAGATCAAAGCTATCCCGCGGCGTCGTCCGCTGGAGCAGGCTATACATGATGGCCTGCTCGTGCTCCTGTGGTGGCCACACTAAGACACCCTGGGATTCTGTGGATCGTCGCCTCAATTGCCGCTCGTTGGCTTCATCCCAACATTTCTGCTCCATTTCATTGGCCGGCTGAAGGGCATTCACTGGCGCCGATGCCGTATTGGTGGCATTCCGGGCAACCATTAGAAATACGGCTTTCGTTACGTCCAGATATTTGTCATTCAACAGCTGGCGCGTATAAATGGTTGCCTCCATGGACGTGTTGCCTGTCCAGGATATAAAGCCACTCAGCTCGATATCCTTGTCGACCTTGATGTCCTCAATATTGGAGAAGTCGACTCTATCGACCAGCAGGGTCACAAACGTATACGGCAACGACACATCCTTGGGCAGATCAAGGATGTTGATGTGACGATGACACAGCCAAACTGTAAATCAAGTTCTGTATAGTTATTTCACTTGGGATTCGAAACTCTAGTGATCACCTGCAAACATATCCAGTTCCTCCAGTAGTCGACCCATACGAGCTCGTCCCAAATGATTAATATAACGTTCCCTGGCCAACTCATCCACGCCCAGCGGCAATGTAGCCCTCGTATACGAATCCTGCATGCTGCGCGGAGGCAGTTGCTCCTTCTTAGGATGATACTCCAACAAATGCTTACGCGACTTGGGAACCACATGATAGCCTCTCTCCACACCAGTTCTCTCTCGTATCTGATTCCCAACTGCAAGTGTTTTCAAGGTGTAGAGAGGATTACGTATAAGATTCAATCTTACCATCGGTCATTGTTCCAGAGTAATGATCCGACTGCGTTTTCAAATATTCTCCCATCTCATAATACCTCACTCCAGAGTAGGGCAACACCCAACGTGTTTGAACCCTGCGAATGAATAACGAATGCATTCAGAAGCACTCAAATACTAAATATATGTACATTTTATACCTGGGGAATCCCCGTGGGATTATTAAGCGTGCCATCCGTTGCATGTCTACAGTATCCAAAAAATATTCTTACGTGCGTACTTACTTACAATACAAAAAATGAACCGAAAATAAATTGAAAATATTTGCATTGAGCACTAGACACGCTTCTCTTCGTAGATCTGAGGTATAAAGATCAGATACGAACAATTACGAGAGTTTTGCCAAAGATTCTCTCTCTAATCTCTGAAAAAGTCTTCCGTTTGCCAGTTTACCGATAAAAGCGCTTAGTATATGATTTTTTGTTGTTTGTTTTTTATTACAATGAAGAACAGCGAACAAGGTTAATGCACATATACAGTGAGACCTGCCTATATTGACCACTAACGGTTAATATTATGGAAACATTTATATTTAATGAGTTAAACAATTAATACTCAAGATAGTTAAAAAAAAAACAGATATTATAGCTATCTACGGCATATCGAAGATTTGATACAATTGCATATGACTGTAGATATTTAAAAAGGACGGATCATTAAGTAACTTCTTTAAAAAATCTTTATAAACTAAACACAAAATTGTATATTTTTTAAGCTAATCGCTCCTTTGATAGCCTTTTTCGATATAGATATTAGTTCAATTTAAAACACAAGTTGATTGAATGTACAATTTGTTTGATAGGTCGTTCATACGAAAAGCTATATGATATGGTTATAAAATTAGCATATTTTGTGACAAGATTGTACTTTCTGCAAGGGTTCAATTAGTAGAATTGAATTAATATAAGACAATAATATTTCGGAGTATTCACTAAGTATTCAACTAGTATTTTGGGGTCAATTAAACAAGTATATTAAGAGTACTGCATAGTTTCTTCAGTATAGCACCTCTTATCATAGCCTCAGCATGTAATTATCATTATGTTTGGACAATCTTCAAGGTTATTCAATTGGCATTGAGACCCATACTGTATTCGAACTTGCGACGTCCCTGAATGTACCACATGGTCTCGTGATAGGAACGGGGCAACACTTCAGTGACGGTGTGTGGTGCCGAGAACGTGTAATAGAAGGTATTGGTGGTCACCTGGTTGCCAGTGTGCGTGTCCAGAACTTCAGCAACCGTCATGATCTGCACATAGTTCAGTTTGGTGTACACCACATAGGCATTCATCTTAATGAAGGAATCGACGCTCACCGGCTTCGCAAAGCTAATGTCGGCAATGTGCTCCAGCTTGGGACGCGTCTTGCAATAGAGCATGGCAGCTGCCCAGCTGATCTCGAGGGCGGTGCGCATGAGGAATCCGCCAAAGACACGATTGTGATGATTACGATGCTCGGGGAAGGATGGAATCGTACTCATTTGATAAGAGTCTGACATCCAGCGGCAGTTTGGAGGCAATATGCGCTTATTTAGCTCCATGGTGTCACTTGGTGTGGTTCGCTTATATAGCTCATACATCAGCGTCTGCTCGGGATCATTGGGTTCCACTTTGAAAATGGATTGGGCGCCAAGCAATTGACGCATCTTCTTTCGATCCGTGCCGCCGGCAAGAATCAATTTCTCCTCTTCATTGGCCGGTTCAATGGGATTCACTGGAGCTGCTGCAGTGTTTGTGGCATTCCGAGCTGCCATAAGGAACAGGGCACGTGTCAGCTTCTGGTAGCTGCCGTTTTGCATTTGCTCGAGCCAAACGACCACCTCCAAGGAGCTGGTGCCCACCCAGGACACATGTCCAGAGAGGCGTATGTCCTCGGTACCGGATGCCAGCGTATTGGTGAAGTCAATGCGATCCACGAGTATCGTTACAAAGGTGTACGGCAAATGCACATCCGTTGGCAACTGCGGCACCGCCAAATGCTTATGACAGCACCAGGCTACAAAGGATAAAGGATCATTAACACTTAACACATATTAAGGGGAAAAGCGAAGCTAACCAGCAAACATGTCCATGTCCTCGAGGAGTCTGCCCATGCGCACATTGCCCAGATACGTCACATACTTGTCCTGCAGCGAACGATCCGTGCTCAGTGGTATGATGGCTGAGGTGAACGAATCCTGCATCGCTCGAGCCGGCAGATCCACCAGCTTTGGCTGATACTTAAGCAAATGTTCACGCGATTTGGGCAATGGCTGATATCCCGGCTCCAAACCCAGACGCTTCATCATCTCCAGCTTCACTGTAATGAGTGGCAGATTAATCAAACTGATGGAATCTCTTTGGGATTACTCTTACCCTCTGCCATTGTGCCGGATTCGTTGGGCACAGCAGATCGCTTAATGTGCGTGGGCGGGGAATAATGTCGCCTATCAAGATATACATATATATAAATATACATTTGTTATTGCAACTTCATCACTTTTCTACTCACACCGACAAGATTGAAGCCACGGAAGTCACATCGTTTAAACGTATTTTGGATTGCACCTTGTTAAATGACCTGTTGGCCAGGCATAAACATTTCTGTGCTCCCAGCAATGAACGCAACATTGTTAAGTTTTTATTATTATTAATTTAACACTCTTGAGTTATTTATTCAGCGTTTTCTTCACGCAAATCTAACTCTATGTGGGTCACACACACAGACGCAAATACATATACACACAAACAGCTGATTTGCGACCAAGCACAGTGGTCGGAAGCTGAACGTTATTGCATGAATTAAGCAGCAGCAGCGAGATATTCAAATGTCTTGTCCATTTAATTTGTATATTTTTCAAGTAGGATATTCATTACATAATACAGGTATGGTAAATAATGATTTTGTTTCTTTTTTTTTTAATTTTAAAAAATTAATTCACTTTTAGTAACTTTAAAAGAGCGTGAAATATACCAATATTTTTCTTAAACTGTAATTTATGCAATTTCATCGTGATATTTAATTTTTATTGAACAAAAAAATACAGCTGAAGGAACAATAATTATTTATTTTATTATTTATTATTATTACTTTTCCTCAAAAATGGTAGTTATTTTTTATATTTTAAGTATAACTCAAAGTTAATCATTAGAAAATTATAAATATGTGTTAATTAAGAAAATATATATAATATATATAAATTATTACGGTTAAGTGTGTCCTTTAAGGACATATCAGAAAGAAATTGAACCACACATCGTGAATACTTTTAGATTTTGGAAATACACCGCTTGGTTCCAAAGATATTTACATTTAATTTTATTTTCATCTCAATATTCAGATTATAATGTGGGCATTGATGTATTTCAAATCGAATACTCTTATGCCTTATCTTTAGCTGTCAGTTTAACTTAATTGATCTATATTTAGGACATCAAATAGAAAATATCCCTATAATGTAGTCATTTTATTTTATATACCAAATCTAAAAGTGTCCAAAATGCCACCCAAAGACAAGGGGGACAGAAAAGTTTTGAAGGGCGCCGTTGCTGGGGGAATCACTGGTGGCCTTGATGTCCTTTTTAAATATCCGATAGATTTCGTTAAGACACAGCTGCATATGGATCGTTATGAAAAGAAATACGATAGTACCATAGATTGTATAAGGAAAACAATCAAAAGGCACGGATTCTTTGGACTATATCGCGGCATGAACATTTTGCTTTTAGGAAGCGTTGCGAAAGTTGCATCTAGGTAAGGATGTGCTTATTAAACGTATCTACCAATGATTATCTTCTTAACAGATTTGGTGCATATGAATTTTATACCCATAAATTTAAAGAGGATGATGGTAGCATTACCATGTTAAATACTTTTATGTCTGGACTATTGGCTGGCGCAACGGAAGCCGTGGTGGCTGTTACCCCATTGGAAACAATCAAATTGAAAATTATTAACGATATGCATAGGGCTCGACCTCGCTATAATGGCTTGCTCCATGGTGTATGGTATATACTAAAGCGGGAAGGTATCTTCAGCTTGGCAGCTTAACATTGTGTAAATAATTTCAGCTTTTAAACAAATATATTTTAGGCATTCGTGGCATTTACCGAGGGGTGTCAGCAACAGTTTTAAAGCAGGGCACCAATCAAGCCATTCGCTTCTTCCTGATGGTCACACAGAAGGATTTGTACGCTGGCTCCGATTCTACAGTGATTGTACCTATGCCATTAGTTGGCATCTTTGGTGTTATATCAGGTGCCGCCACAGTTCTCAAAAACACACCCATGGATGTGATCAAGAAACGTATGCAGGGCTTTAAGTCTCATAAACACAAGAATAAAATGGATTGTGCTGCCGAGATATTGCGCGAAGAGGGTCCTGGGGCACTTTTTAAGGGCTCGGTTATCCGGATGGCAAGAGTGTGCATAGACGTAGCCCTCACATTTATGATCTATGAGAGTCTTATGGAATATGTGTTTGCCAACCTGTGGTTCTAATTCATGTGTATTTCATGCAGTTCACAAATTTTAGAAGTAATAATACAAATCGAACTATATGTTCTATTAGAGATTCAATTCCTTAAGTGCAAAGTTTAGTACCATTGGCAATAAGCCAGCATCCTCCAGCTCTAAAATCTGCTTGCGTAGATTATCCTCGTGTCGAGATTTAATCAGCTGTTAAAACAATTGGAAATTAGTTAAAGCAGAACTTATACTTAACATACAACAGCAGCTTACCTTCACTATCTTTACGCGTTGCTCAGCGCTTTGGCAGAATATAAGTACCGTGGCGGCCATGTGTGGTCGACGGACGAGCACACAGAGCTCGGCGAATTGCAGTAGATTCAGTGCGTGCACCACTGGACATCCCTGCAAACGGAGCAACGTCTTCTGGAGCCGCTCTTCCTCTGCACACGACCGTGTCGGTACCGCATTCTTAAAGGGATGGGCCAGAACACAGTCCCAGGCCAACGCCAAGCCATCTAAATGCAATAGTTCTGGTCTACAGCTCAGCACATCGACCAAAGAGTTCAGTTCTCGCACCATATTAAACATAACCATGCGCTTGATTATGCCGTTCCAGATTTTGGGCAAATGTATATCGAATCCGAGGCAAATGTCGGCCATCACCTCCAGCGAAAGAGGATTCTGTGCGTTACGCTGCCAGATCATCTTAATTATTCCAATCTTATCGCAATTTTCATCCGCAAACTTCTTAATGTTTGAGTTGTAGCCAAGTGCCTTCAATTCATGGACACACTTGATGGTAATAAACTGTCGTTGGCTCAATGTGTTACTAAATGAATTGCTACCATCATTGAGCTTGGAGTAACACTCGTACATCTGCAACTGTGTTGAAGTGTTCATGGATCTGACGAACGCATAGATATATTAAATATTGAACAACATTTATATTGAGTTGAGACTTACCCGCCTTTGAATATAAGGCCTACAAGGAACTGAACTGCTTCGGATTTTGGCCAGCTGCTTAGTATATAAAAGGCACGAACGACATTCTCACTGGCATTAGCGGTCTCACCATCACCGTTGCTGTTACAGCCATTCTCAGGCCAATTTTGATCCTCGAGGAATGTCTCCTCCAATATGGTACCATCCGCTGTTTCCATTGTGACCGACAGCCACTTTTGCAGCAGTTTAAATTGTATGGCTTCAAGGCTTAGATCGTGTAGAGCACAAATCTCTTTAACCAACGCATTAATGTCCACCTTGCTGGATTTAAGTATTAGCTCGTGATGGTACAGACAATGTATAAGCTCCGTGGGATGCTCGACCAGATGCATCATTTTATCATCGCTCAGGCCGTAAATATGAAGCAAATGCTGCGTTTTAATGATGGGATACATGCGTTTTATCTTGGCCAACTCCTCCTGGCACTTAGGATCGTTAATCAACACAGCTTGATTTAATTTAACATATTTCCAACCCTCGTAGAAGGCTTCAACCTGATCGGCACCATCACGGGCATAGCTGGCTACATAATACAGTATGAAGATTACATTGCTGGGACTCTGAACATCTTTAACCAAGCGTAGTATCTACAGTTAACAAGACGTAAATTAAATCTTTCTCATAAATAGTTAATGCTAATATTTTACCGATTTAAGGAACGCATTATTGGTGGGATGCAAACTCCACGCCTCCGAATCGTTCTTGGACTTATATTCGGCAATGGAGTTAGTAACTGCGGCCTTGATATAATAATCACAGCTCTGTGGCGTGTTCTTGGAATCTTTGAGAGCATTGTACATGTTTATCAATGGAAACCAACTCTGGCAGTTATCTACATTAAGTTCTCTACCTGTAAGTACAAAGTATAATTAAAGCAATAAGCGTAAGGTGACCATCTACTCCATTGCAACTTACAGAGAATATCTCTTAGTGGATGCTCCACAAGTGGCTTGAAGGGCAAGCGATAGCGAGCGATCTTGGGTAGCACACCGTTGTCCTTTTGGGATTGCATCCATATATCTGTCTCCTGCTGACCTGCACGACTGCATCGCCGTGTGGTCATTTTGTGGCGCAGAAAATGCAATATATTCTTCCAGGTTTCCATCTGCTTGGGCGCTGCATCGAAGAACATAAGAATCTCAATGACACACAGGTAGAGCTCATAAAAATATATATTAATCTACAAAAAAAAAGCAAGAAATAATAAATAAGTGTAAAAGACTTAAGGTTTGTTGACATTGTACCTCCTCAATAAGCTCGTTCAGTTTGGAGGTAAATAGCTTCACGTTCTTGATTTCATTGATGTACGGCTGACACATATCGCGCATTTCACGCACGCTGCTGAGCACGACAAGCTCCTCATCTCCGAAGGTGTCGTGCTTGATCTCGTAGCGCAACTCCTGGGCTCGCAAAATGCTAAGGACTTGCGTAATGAGCATTCTTTGATAATCCAATTTAAAGCTCTCACTCATGCGCTCCAGCAAACGAACATTGAGCCGTTTGTTATGGAATTCATTCAGCAAATGTTCAATATTGTCCATCTCTGGATTAAATTTGCCTCTGATGCTAGGATCCTGTTGGCAGAACTCCAGATAATAATACAGTTTGTTGCGTCTAAAATGAGATGAGAAATAATTTGAATTATTATCACGACTGGAAGCATCTAAAATATTGAAGATGGTTTAACCATAGAGCAAGATTTCGAATCCTTATTAATTTATATATTTAAAATACTACTTACGTAACGCGTAAATTTTGCACATTTTCCATATCATCAATATGTTCGTTGTACATTGCGGAGAGGGTGAGAAAATTAATCTTCTGCTGATCAGTTTTTACCTCATTGGACAGCTTATCCAGCAATCCACGCGACTCGCTATCTGCTACCAGCATTGTAAAGAGTTCTGTAATCGGATATATAATGAATAACAAGGCCTAACAGTTGCGATCATTAACCAAAAGATTTACCAATTAGGTTGGCTTCTTTGTTGTTCATCGCATTGCGAAAAATGCGACGCAACTGAAGGGTAATAAATCCCTCATTGATGATCTTCTTACTGCGATTGTGCTTTTGATATTCAAGTAGATACTGTGACATGATATACCAAACATCATGTTCTTTAGCCTTTGTTAGTTGTTCCAATGATAAAAAGAAATCGGCACAAGCACCATCAATATCGTGCTTGATGTTATCCGGTAGCAAGATTTGCATTTGCATCAACAGCGAGTTCTCCGGCTCCGTCTCAATGATCATGAGGAGCAGAGTGCGTGCCAAGAACTTGACAATGGGCAGACTACCGCTAATACGTTTCTACATAGTGTACATATGTTTTAATTACGATAAAGTTAAGGAAAGAAGAAAAATAAGCATTTACTTTTTGCTGTGGCTTCTGTTGTGGCTGCACCTCGACTTCATCGAAAATGGATACGGAGTAACGCTTCTTGGACGATGGTTCAATGTTTACCTTCACGTCTATGGAGTTATTAAGCGCTGTGGAAAAGTTAAGCGTTGATTCGCCAAGCGCTATGGGAACGCCATCCAATGCGCGGCATATTTGTTCGTTTATTGCCTGCTCCTTGCCCACATAGTGCGTCTCGATGGCATCCAACGGATAGTGTATGACCGCCACTCGTACATATTTAATAAGCTCAATCAGATCGCGTTGACTACTGCGCTCGTGCAGTAGGGCCTCGGTAAGCAGCTCGTAGGCTAGTGGAAAGCACAGTGGATCACTTTCGTTTAGCAGTTGCATTGATGAATGCGTATCTGTTGGATAAGTTACATTTTAATAATGATATTCAAAATGCTTACATTGTCCACTCACCATGACTATGACTCTTGGCGTCGCCTATTTGCTGCACCAATAGCTCAATGCCAAAGTTGATGAACCCCTTGCTATTAGCCGGCACACAGGAGATGAATTCAATTACATGATAGGCCAACGCGCAGCTGAGAGGCAAGCATCTAACGCACTGACTGATTCGTAAAAGCCCATGGACTTTTTCCACATCCAGTGCCGTGCACAGCTCACTCATTTCATTGACTATCAGGGCACACACATTCAACGTGGCCTGTGCACGCGAGATGATGACCTCGATGCCCTCGTCAAGAAGAGCAAGTCGTTTTTGCAACGGTATCAATTCCGTGCTGCAGTTCAGCTGCAGACTGAATTTTTCACCCAGCTGGAAACGATGTTTGATCAGCAAATATCGACGATTGTACACTGGATCAACGCTGGGTAGCATCAGCTTGAAAAGTTCAAGTAAATTAAGGTGTTCCTGCACCTTTGCCTCGCCGGTGCTGGAGCTCATCTCAAGCAGATTTGCTAAAGTCTCAACGACATCAGTGCCCTGCTTGGAATTATTTTTGTCACTGAGAGACTTAAAAAAGTCGTAGGCCATGTCGATCTGTCCACGTCGCGCCATTTGATAGCAACAGTTGAAATTAGCGCTGGTTGAGACCTGTGGCGCCGCTTTTGTCAGTATGCGTATATCCTTAAGCATATCTGGTAAGTTCAATTTAACAATGCGCATCATGAACAGCTCTAAATTGATGTTAACAGCACTATCCGCTGGCCAGCCATACTTGACCTTCATAATCTTGATCACCTGGATCTCATACTCGGCATTGATCTGCACACTGAGTGGATGTGTGGAGTTACGTAGTTTGATAAGCGGAGCCAATGTGTCCGCCCAGGGAACTGGTGCATTCTGCAATATCGAGAGTGCACATTCCAAACGACTATCCTCGTTGTGTATCAGTTCAATGCAAGCTATTGCACGCTCCAACCAATTGCTAAGGGATTGACGATTGGCCACCAGCTGTGCGATATACTGTTTAATGACATCTAACGGCTGTCGCCCCTTTTCCTGATAGATGGGGTACAAAAAGTCTCTGACCAGACTCTGCAACTTGTCCAAATGCACGCGTTGCAATATACGCAAAGCTGTGGCGTCTATGGTGTCTTGCATATAACTGTCCAGTGTAAAGTTGAGGTTGTATATTTTCTTTAATACCGATAAATCCTGCAGAGCATTATCCAGATCCCTCAGCTTACCAGTGTTGCGCTCCTGCTGACGTCGCACATCACTACAGAAACAATAATAATTAAATTAAATTAATATTTTTACTATATCTTAAGCTCTGTTTAAATTAACTAAATACTTACGAGTAGATGAATTGAATTTCCTCAAATATTTCTAATATTTTGGTTGAGAATTCCAGACCAATTTCTGGCCAATGCTCGCTATACTGCAGTTTCCGAGTCCTCTCAATGCTCCAGTCTGTGATAAAGGGCATAATTGTTGGATGCGTGTTACTGACAACGGGTACGAATTGACGCAACCACTGCACCACATTAAGCGGCTCAGTGTCGCTGGGTATGAAACCCAGCAGAGTACGCAACTCATCCTCGTTGAGATGCGGTAAAATGTTGCTAGAGTGTCGTCGCCAGATGAGGCAGGCGGTGGGCATATCGCTGTTGAACATTTCCTTGACCACTTTCACCAGATTCGAGTTGTAGACAAACTTTTGCCACTCTGAATTACACTCGTAGGGATCAATGATGGCCATAGTTTTTAGCCGATGTAGCTGCTCGTCTATTTCCAACAGATGCTCCTCATCTTCCTGCAAATATAGATATACAAAATAATTAAAATTATACAAACAAAACACAAGTGAATGTGTAATAGATTAATTATATTTCCGCATCCTTACCTCAAAGTTTAATCTCTTTTTTACTTCTCTTAAATAGCGCTCCAAAATATGGCGCGAACTTAAGTTCATCATGCGATTATTCTTAATGAACGCTTTGCTTTCGATCTGTCCAAGAAGTTTGAGTAACATTTCAAACTTCTTATCCAGTTCGTTGTCATTGACATTGCATAGCTCCACGAGAATTCGCTTGGCTTTTGCTTCATAAATCGGTTGCAGACACAATTCAAATTGCTTGGCAAAATCCTAAGATTAGAGTAACAATAATAACAATAAGAAAATTGTGATGTATTTGATGAAAAGCAACTTAAAAGGTACCTCCGCCTCTTCCAGACGACCCTTAGCAATAAGTTTTTTGAAACGATCACTGGGATCGGTCTCAGACACCATCATCATTTCCACTTCTGCTGGGATTTCAGTCTGTTCCAAATCCTTGGTTGCCAAGTAATATAGGTTAACAGCACTCTTTGGCTGACGCACAAGCCATGCATGTTGTGGCACCTCCACCTCGTTTTTGCATCTAAGTGCTGATACCAGAAATTAAAGGGGAAATGAGTTGTAGCTGCCACTATAAGTAACTAAAATTCTTACATGGATATTCGATAATTCGTATAAAACGATCTCCATCTTTGGTTGGCTTGGTAAGGATTAGCAGCTCCAAATTCTCTTCACTACACTCCATGATCTGAATATCTTCGATAAGTACTGAAGGACTCTGTGACGATTGACATACGTTAACCGTGCGTGTAAATGGACAAATCTCCAGCAAATGTCCAGACTGTGTAAGCGCAATACTAAGGACATACAATTTTAAGAATGTTGAAACTAACAGTTTCTTATAAAGATTAGATACTAACATATAGTGATCTATATTGTAGATTTCCTTGACGCTGCCATATTGATTGGGTATACTAATGCGAGTCATATCCTTAGATCCAGTTCTAAGACTTAAAGCTCCCTGTGCGCCTGTTATCATTAAATCGTAATCTCTGCGCTGATCCTCCTGATTGTTCTCTGCATAGCTGTGGACAGTGAGCTGCTTCAAGAGCATAGCACTGTCCACATTGGCAAAGGATTTGCCAGTGGATGTCCGTTGAATTGTGACATCGTCCAGGAGAGCTGTCATATTCTCATTATCAGTCAGCGTTATATTGGCCACCGTCTCAAGACTTGTCTCATTGATTTCACTAAGACTATATTAATGTTCTGGATTAATAAGGAATTTGATTGTGAGACTATGTAACTCACCTGTAGACGCTGCCGTTCCTGCAGCTAAAGTAAAAGTGCTGGCCCAACTGTTGAATGTTGGTAAAGGTGCCGCTCGTTAGGCCCACATCTTCAATTCTTATGCTCACACTGAAGAGCAGCAATCCCTTTATATGGACTCCATGTACTTCGCCGTCGGAGAGTCCGCATACGATGAGGTTACCACTGTTGGAAATAGCAATCGCATCGATATGCGCGCTAAAACTCAAGAAACTGCACTTGGCCACCAGTTCATCCTCGAGCAACAGAAGACTTTTGTCAATGGATATGACCATTTTGCCACTTTGCACAGATGATTGAATTGATGGAATTTTTGTAACCTAAATCACAACAATAAAAACAAAGGTTGGTAACATTCTTTTGCATTCAATTAAAACTTGCCTCATCTTCGCTGCTAATTTTAAATATACTGCGCGATGAGAATGCATTGGATATGGTTTCATCCTCCACAATAGACGCCTCGAAGTTGCTCCACATATTTATTTGATTACAATTTAGCCGCTGTGAAAAAAATTTAAACCAGCCAGCGCCAAAATGTAAGCGTCATTCTCTTTAGAGTTGTTTTGAATCGTTCGGAATCCTTCTATTGAACTAATTCCCAAAGTGAACGAACTAAATCCCAGTTTGTAGGTCATTTAGTTCAGTTGCTGATCTAGTTTAATTTACTGAATAGTTCATTCAGTCATTTTAGGTCGTGAGCGAGTTCATCTTCAGTTTGCGTCAAGTCGCTAAATTTTAAATTTTGGTATTGCAAATATCGAAATGCCTTAACTTTGCAATAAATAAATAATTTTAAGAAAATTTAAAATCCGAAAAAATACTAAATTAAGGTTAACATTGGATGAAGGATCATCCAAAGGGAAGAGATTTTACAAGTTTAATCCTGAAAAATATATGTAAAAATTTAGAAAATTCCTACAAAAATTCTGCATATATTTGAAAGATTGTGCCATCCAAATTCAGAAATTCCCAAAACAAGTCACCAATTTTGTCATTAACATCATTTACAGGGTGGCAGCCTTTCGGTGGGACGCCGCTATAAATTAGATTTTTTACCTAGAAAAAAAGCAAAGCTTCAAAAAATAAAAAAAAGGTGTTCAATATTTTAAATTTCGAATTTTAAATTAAAATCAAATTTATTAATTTTTGGATCTTTAATTTGCAGTTTTTTCAGTGATGGACGGCGATATCGATATAATTTTAGTTGCCGGGTGAATATATCGTATTTAGGCTTAAGGGACTTATCGATATTCCGAGAATGCATATTGTTAGGGTTACCATAGCTTCAAAATAAAGAATGGAATTTTGGTATTTGCTTGTTGTCGAAATACGGTCACCTTGGCTGACAAGCGAGGAAAATTATTTATATTTTAGAATCCACGACGCTTCTCATACGAAAATTAGCAAAATATTGTTGTTTCAAATCAGTTTTAACGCATTGACGTGCAAATGACAAACAGTGGCGCCAAACAAGGCCAATTTGTGTGCTATTTGTGTCCAAATGGTTACACGGCAACCAAATTCCCATAAAAATATTGCCTGACACCGCGGCCATCAACAAAAACGAAAACCACGAAACAGATTTCCGTGCGCAAAGTGCAAGAATTGCATGGTAAAAATTTCAACGTGCAAATTCAAATCTTAAATTACTGCACAAAAAAAATGCATATACAAGCTGTAGTGTGTAAAACAAATTAAAAAGTAGCAGCAAAATTGCTGCCGCTGCTTTGCGGTGGTGGTGCAAAAAGAACATAAAATCGGTGGCAAGAAGAAGAGCCGCCAAGTGAGAAAAGTGAAGTAAAAAAAAAAAAGAAAGAAAAACAACGCCACCGAAATCAATTAATCATATCAAAACTCTCAATTATAATCAACGTAAGCATATTTGCATTCGACCTGGTGTTATTTATGCTGCAGGTGCTTCTACCGCTGCCGCTGCCGCCGTCGCTGCTGCTGCTGTGCTGCTTGGCGCTACGCTATTCCGACGCTGCCAACGCTGACGACATGCGCGCGTAGAGTTGCCAGCTCTGAAATTTGCAAAAGTCGTCGGTCGGTCGTTTAGTCGCATTGTGGCGGCTTCTGCACAAGACAAGTCAGTTTTTAAAGAGTTGGACACACACATACATTCTGAAGAGTGATGCACTGGTAAGTAATTAGGAATTGAATTCAAGCATTTCTATACTCATTAATGGCTTCTCGCACAGGCTGGCAACCCTTTCAGCTCTGCATCGGAAGGATTAAAAAGGAACTACTTTAAAAGCTAGCGAAGATTTTAATAACCATCAGCGAGTGCAAACTTGCCAGATCGAAACATATATTTGATATACACGCGTCGTGGTCCAGTGGATCGACGACGCCATTAGATAGAAATTTTTGTTCGCCCCGTAGTTAAAGAAAAGCTGCCACCATTCGGAAGAAAAACACTTCGAATATGACCCATAACATCGGTATGGCGCCATATCGTTTGCCGGGTCCATCGGGCGCTCTCTGCCCGCCTGATTTTAAACCGCCGCCTCCGACGGATATCATCTCGGCGCCGAGCAATCCAAAGAAGCGACGGAAAACCTCAAATGCGGCCAACTCAGCGGCTGCTGCGGCAGCGGCGGCGGCAGCTGCAGCGGCCGCCGCTGCCAATTCAATGCAACAACAGCAATCGGCGCCACCAACACCGCAGGATCTGTTGCCGCCACCGCCAATGGGCGGTTTCGGTGATACGATAATCGCCTCCAATCCGTTCGACGATAGTCCCCAAGTGTCGGCCATGTCCAGCTCGGCGGCCGCTGCTATGGCGGCCATGAATCAAATGGGCGGCGGTGGCGGACCTGGCGGACACTTTGGACCGCATGCGCACTGGGAGGAGCGCATGGGCATGGGCATGCATCCGCATATGCATCCACATCATCCCGGTGCTGGCGGTGGACCCATGGGCCATGGACCACACGGGCCACATCATATGGGCGGTCCACCACAAATGCGTGGCATGAGCCCCTTGGGACCTGGTGTACATCCGCATCCACATGCCATGGGACCCGGTGTTGGATTGCCGCCGCACATGAACCATGGCCGAGCCGGTGGCGTGCCCATGGGCAGTCCAATGGGTGCGATGGCTGGCATGGGTGGCATGAGTCCAATGGGCAACATGGGAGGACCAAGCATATCACCGCACCATATGGGTATGGGTGGATTGTCGCCAATGGGCGGTCCCAATGGCCCAAATCCGCGTGCAATGCAGGGATCACCAATGGGCGGCGCCGGTGGACCAGTGCCAGGTCAGAACTCGCCTATGAACTCACTGCCAATGGGCTCACCCATGGGCAATCAAATTGGCAGCCCATTGGGACCGGGGCCAGGACCAGGACAACAGCAGCAACAACAAGGATCACAACAGCAGCCACAAAACCCGCAACAGACGCACATGAACAACGGTCAAATGGGTCCACCGCCTTTGCACAGTCCGCTGGGCAATGGACCGACAAATCACAGTCACATGTCCGGTGGACCAGTGCCAGGGCCAGGTCCTGGGCCTGGTGGACTAGTTGGCCCCGGTGGCATGTCGCCGGCTAACAGCAACAGCGGCAACATGATGGGCGGCAATGCGTCCAACAGTGGCAACAATAATAATAACAACAACAACAGCAATGGAACGAATCCC